>JAODJX010000020.1:15069824-15080205 GCA_026776945.1 Isichthys henryi | reverse complement strand
CCCCCCCCCCCCCCCCCCCCGCCCCCCCCCCCCCCCCCCCCCCCCCCGCCCCCCCCCCCCCCCCCCCCCCCCCCCCCGCCCCCCAAGGTGATCTTGTCAGGGGGCCCAGAATTAGCTACGCACCTGCCCCAGATACTCTATGCCAGTGCTTCCCAACCCGGTCCTCGGGGACCCACACCCACAGACAGTTCACATTTCTGCTGCCTCCCATCTCCCTGCCAAACACTTCACATTTTTGCTCCCTCGACACCAACGGTCAGTGTCCCCTCAGATGATGGCACCCTAGGCAGCATGGATTCTCTGTTATTTGTAATATACTTGTAATCAATATACATTTTTGAAAGCATATGAAAGTTCAAGGATTATATCTTCAAGCTCTAATGACTTGTCTATATGACCGTGCTGTCATATATGGAGTCATGAAACTTGTGAACCATCCGTACTCTGTAGCTGCAGTCATCTGTGGATAAATCATGCTGAAATGAGCTGTCTGTGTGCTAATGGAGACTATTGTCGTTTTCAGACAGCTTCCCTTATGAGGTTGGGTTCAGTTTGCTAATAATGACGTGGCAGTAATTTGAAACCAGTACCCACATTTAGCAGTGGTCTATGTGACAGATGTCATGGTGTGTTTCTGTGTGAGCCCTTGTTACCATGGTAACGCAGCGCATCATTACTTCCCCCCCAGTTTTTGTTTTGACTATGGTATGAAACAGCTTGCATTTGATCAAAACATTCTGCCAAAATGAAAGTCTTCGTCAACACATGGCTCTAAAAGCATAAGTTTGGATAACTATGATCAAACAGTGATGGAGCACAAATAATTATAATCACAGTGAGTAACTGAGAAAATCCTGTCACGTACATTGATCCTGCAGGTACCACCTCAGTGGCTTAGTTGTCTAGAGCTCCAGTTAGAAGTAGGGATTTTAAAAATGAGTTTTTCATGCATCATCCAGCTTTGTTAAATTGCCCCACTCGGTGTTATGGGCAGATAATCTACTGGCAGTGAAATGTTGACCATTAAGATCTGGTTCAAGGGGAATGTTGGACCAATTTCAAGTAGCATCAGGAAAATGTATATTCTGGAGGTAAAAATGTAAATGACATAGATAGCTTGTAAGGGTAGAGGCAGAGTTATGACTTTAAAGAGTAGGGTAGAGATTCAGGGTTTGAAGGACTTTAGATTTAGTCCAATGTTTCTTCATCCGGCTGTTAGAACTGGCTGCGAGCAGCTGTGGTCAAGATAGTACCAATAACCCAAAGCCATTTAAATACACATTTGTGTTCCCCTTAATACTCCTGGATTTCTGGTTTACTGTCTTTTTTCCCTCCGGTGTAGTTCTGACACATGAGGATACTCAGTACATTTTGAGACAGGACTGTTTGCATTTTATTGCCTGTTCTAACTACTCTGTCACATCAGATTAAAACCCTGATACTACTGAAACATCGGGGTGTTTTAGCAGGATCTTTCCTCTCAGTTTCAAGCTTTTTTTTGTGATGGGTCCATCATAATTGGATCCAGCAAGCTGCACTGTTGAATATTTTTCCTTTGACTTAGAATTTGAAAAATGATACCGAAAAATAAGCACGAGTATAATTACTGGATAATTAATCAGTAAGTTTACTGATTAACGAGCAGCGGTCAGTGTCTTGTCTCTTCACAAACTCACAACAGTTTGTCCAGGCTTCACAACTTAACGGTACAGGGAAGAAAACATCTTCAGGTTCACTTTCATACATATATTAATACAATATTGACGATGGTTGTTCATTAATATATACAATTACATATATTCTGGAAAACAATTTCAGCAATTTAGAGAAAACATGGTTCTAACATGTCTAAATGTGCAGAAAGTCCAATCTGACCTCCAGCATAGTGGGACTGTGCCAGGTCATACAGTTTGTTTCTTTTATTTACAACCTGACGGTTTCCTAATGTAACAGGATCTGGGGAAGTCAGCACTCCCTCAAATGTAGTTGCAAAATGCCCAGAGAATTACAGATCACTCTTTTAGCTAGTAAATTATTTTTAATTAATCACTAAACACCTTGTAACACAGTAGTGAATGAATAGAACGTTTTGGATTTGAACTTAACTTGGGTTAGCAGCAAACACTTTAACATTAAAATTAAACAGCTATTAGAAAAATGCAAATAACACACTGACGATGTAAAAACAAAATAATTTAAAGTCATTTGACTGGGTCAATTACTGTATCAATAATAATTAATGGACACATTATTATCTGTTTGACAGTGGTTGTGTGCTGTCCCATGACTACATTGGACATTTAGAAGACATTCAACATGGACCCATTACAACTGTTCCCCTCTTTACCTCTGGGGGCAGCAGTGAGACTGAATGACACCTTCACTCCACAATTGGTTCCCCTTTGCACTTCAAAGGTATGAAATGAGACGAGATGTTCTCCTTGCGTGTCTTCCGGCCCTTCAGCGGCCTTCCTTTTTGCGACAGTGCCAGGAACATCTGTTTACCGTTCTGTCTCGTCCACTTCATTGAAGAGTACGCGTTGAAGTAGTTTTCTAGGAAAATCTCTTTGAAGTTGCAGCTTTCGCTGTAGATCTTCTGCAGGGTGAAATTAGAGGGTTTTAGGACAGTGTCTCACTAATGCTCAGTTCACACTATACGATTTTGTCCCCAGATTGGAGACAAATCAGTGTTTGATCCCTGCTAGCAAGTCAGCACTGGATCATTACATGTGAACTGTAGACGAGACTTGACAGAGTTGCAGATGCCCGTCAGACATCTAGCAGGCTAAATATCTGCTGGACCTGTCGGCAACTGCAAATCCTGTACTGTGAAAGGTGTTGTGACCCAGGATGAAGGGAAACACAGGAAAGGTGTTTTAAAAGGTGTAAAAAGGTGTTCAGGGAAGAGGTATTCAATAAAAGATTACGGTTACGGTAACGGTTATTTGTGGCTTGATATATAATAGATTACATATACATGCCAGGTCACTAAAGACCCAAGATATATAATAGCGTTTCCTGAAGCGTGTACATGGGTTGATATGTCGCACATTTGTAAATGTAGATCATATGTTACCATTTAATTAAATTGTTTTAACAATTTGTAGTGTGTTGACACTGTGCTACATATTGTCATTTTGCCGTGTCACTTCTTGCGTGTGTTTTCATGACAAAACGCAGTTTGAAGACCAGACAGATTAATTGAGAGTCCTGGTGAAAGACCTTGTAGTGTTTGACCTCCTGTTGTTGACCAGTCGTAGCGTATATAACTACAATGACTACAAGACTCCCGATTACAAGATACCTAGCAAACAGTACAGTGATCTGACGGCTTTGAAAGCCACGTGGTGTGAACTTAGCATTCACTGATGCGCTTTGATGATGCATACGCAGGGCTTTGTGTTAGACAAGCTTGCTTACCTTGCCCTGCAGCACTCCGGAGCGGCTCATGGATATGTAGTACTGGCTCTTCACCCCCTTGATGGCCAGCACCCCGCCCTCCGAGACGGTCCGAATTTCGAGAATACCTGCAAGTACATGAGCCAGCCCTTAGAATGTAGTGGGAGATGAGGCTCCAAAACCCAGAGGCCTGACTTTGGTCAGTTGGCGGACTCTCGGGAAAACATGTGTGAGGTAGGCCAATCAAAGGCTTGGAAGGGCCCGTCCCTCCTCCGACACCCCGAGAACGACGCTAAGTGTGGTGTCGCAGGTCATCAGTAGTTTCTCTTAAGACCCAGGGGTTGTTGTGCTTTGGACGAACAGGTGTTCAAACAGACGGGATTCCGGGAAGTGTTGGGGATTACATATGAGGTGTGAAGTGACACCGTGCTTGTTAGAAATGACAGCTGCAATCATGGGTAGAGTCACTAACCAGCTTCGAGAACTCAGCTTCATTACCTCAGAGCAATACTGGAAAACAAAGCAATAAAAGCGAAAATAACTTCCTTAGCAAGGCGTTGAAGACCACGGTGCGTGCTGTGTCTTTACTGCGCACTGCGTCTTTGGGAGAGTTGTGGGGTGAAATAATCACTCGTGCAACATTCCACCTTAACAACCCCATCCTAAATCATGCTGGTCATAAATTGCCCCCCTCCCTCAGCTCCCCTCTTATCATGCTCATCTGGAGAGCAAACATTGCTCATCTCTCTCCTCAATGTCTCTGAAGTGGACCCCTTTTGCCAGTGCGCTTGTTCTCATGGTCATCTCAAACCCCAACCCTGCTGCTATCATATGGGATTAAAAACATTTTCTTAAAAGCCAGTATTCTCTTTCTGCCGAGCGCCACCATTTTCGTACGGTTTTATGGAGATCTGTGAGACAACCACCCACCCACCCGAATGTAACTCTTCATTACGGTCCGTCTCCGTCTTTATCTCGAATAAAAAAATACTGAACTTAGAATAAGCAAGGTTAAGTAGTCAGTAATCATAATGATGTGCCTTTTTACTGACAATCTTGCTTTTAAGTGTAAATCTGTAATTCTCTCATAAAGCAGTTCAAATACCTAAATGGCCATGATTAAATGTGTTGTCATATGCTGGCCACACAAATACGGGAATTTTTGTTTACAGAGTTTGCAGTGTTTACACAGCTGGATATCATGCAGAATCTGTTCCAGTTCCCTGACTCAAGGGTACAACAGCACAGTCCTTTCTTGGAATAACATGCCACTTAGGTGCATGCTTTTGATTGCTACCCAGTGGACGAAGAAGTTTCAATGAATTATATATATAAAATAATCAGGAAAGAACCCCTCATTTTAATTTGACTATTTACCATCTTAGAAAAATGGGCATGACATCACCCCCCAGTTTTTGGTCTACACACTGTGTTTACAGGATTTGTGTTCCCCAAATCTTTTGAATCTTTTGAAGTTTAAACGTACAGTGTTTTAATTTTTAAGCTGTTTGGCTACTATTCAAATATCAAATGAAGTTCATATTCCGTTGCAGGCGTTTGGTAATCTTTCATTTCTAAGGGCAATTATTCTCGCATATCTACAGATAGTCTCCCTTCTGCCCACGTTCCTGCTCGGACAAGGAGGTGTATGTTTAATTTGGCGGCGAGTGTAGGAGTGTGTCGAGATCTGGCAGAAGGAAGCACGATGGGAAAAGCCCATTAATTCTGAAGCCTTGGGCAGAATGCTCTGGTCTACAGATCTCCCTGCTTGCATATTGTAGAAGATTCTTCCCATAAAAAATAAACAAGTGTAGAGTTTTCTGCCCATACAGTTAACACAGGAAAACATTCAAAGCAAACATCGAGGGCGGTTTTACTGCTGGTGGTAAAGGGGTTTTCTTTGAACGTGAAAAAGACCAGCTTTACTGCCTATTTATACATGAGAAATAGATTGCGTGAGATTTGTAAATAGAAGAAAAAACAGGTAGTAAATGTCCTAAACAATGGTCAGACACTCCATTAAGCCCAGACTAAAATGGTTTGCAGGACTGAAGGAGAGTTAGAGGGAAGGTTTCTGCTTTATACAGTATGGCGCATACATTAGTAGTGCAGACCTATATGATTACGGCGCTCTCAATTAGGCCATGTTTGTACACATTTCTTGTGACAGCTTTGTAAAGGAAAGGGATTTGTGCTTAGTAAAAGGGGCCTTAAAGTTTACCTCTGCATAAATCCCTGTAAACATGATCCTTTTTATCAAAAAGCCACTTAATGAGTGGTTGTTATACCACATACTTTATCCCTCTGTCTTGGAAGAAGATGATTATCATGCCGGTGTTAAAATGACTTAACATGTAGCAGTGGCAGCCGATCCCCTCTACGGGGCGTCCTTCCTGAGTAACCTTGTGTCTGTTGCAGCCAAGAAGCAGCCTGGCTATTTGTTATCTTTGAAATACTTCTGTCTTCACGGGCCGTGCTGACCGATGTCTCCAGACAGGCAGCCAGAGAGGCCTCACGACGACTGATATCAGACCCCCTTTGTTATTCTTAATTATTTTATTTTTCTCACAAAATGAAAGCCGTGGTCTATTTCCCTTTTGGTCTCTCAGAAAGGCTCGTTAGGGATGTTCAGAAGGTGCCTTCAGATCCCACAGTAGGTTAGTGCTTTGTTTGATGGTGTTATTTGCAGTGATATCAGTAATGGAAAGTTTTAAGATTACACAGTGGCACCTGATTTGTTCCTGCAGCTGCTATCAATTTATTTTTCAACTGCGGGTATTGAAACATGTGAATCATTTGTAATTGAAGACTCAACACGCAGGGAGCTTATGCTGTCATCTTGGGGGTTATGGGACGGGAAACGCGATACCCAGCTGGTCTGTGACGCCACTCAGTGACGGTCTGTTCTCCCAGCATTACGTCGGCTCGTGCGCAGAGGCCCTGCCCATGCCGGCCAAGCTGATGTGGGCCGCAGACACCCCCTCCCCCACAGAACAGCATGTCTTAGTCCCAATTGGTGCCAGGGGCAGCTGATGATTCTAGCAGCCAAGGCATAGGAAAATTTACGGGAGGTGCAGAGGTGCAAAGACCGCCTACTGGTCAGATGAAAATGCTATTTGAACATATTAAGTCTGATGAAATTAAGTAAAACTATATTTGAAAATTTGGCTTGTGTTAATGTAATGACAATTTATTGTCAATGTGTTATGTGAACGAATGACTTGTTTTGTTGTCTCACTGCCCCCCCCAGAGAAAATCCTAGAGTTGCCCGTCAGCCAAAGAGCCACAGGAACGTCTGCCCTTGTGTGGCTGAATCCGTGTTTAGGATGGGTCTGTGAGCCTCATCTCCCTGGAAAGTTAGTCTTTATTTTAATGCCAAAATAGTTTTTTGATCTGCTCTGAACATCTCCTCCGGCCAAAGTCTCGCAATACTATAGACGTGGGACGTTAGTCATTAAGCCTCATCCTGTTTTATAGACCCTTAGAGGGGGGGGGGACATGGGAGAGGCCTGGCCCCAGGTCAGTGTGTCACACACACACACACGCAGTGAAAGGTTTCCAGTAGGTGCGCGGGCCCTGGTAATGATGTGCCAGAGGGAATGGGTTCAAGTCTGAGGGGTGCTTGGGGGGGGCAGCCCCGGTCCCTTTTGTAATCGTTCTGCATTGTCTGGTTCTATGCTATGGGTTTTACCCTGTCACACTACGAGGGGTCGTCCCTTGGGGAGGGGGGGGGGAGTGGCTGAACATGCCGTGTTGGGAGGGAGCTGAACCTCTTACAGCTGCAGTAAAATACAAAGCAGCTGTACGACTGGGCAGATTTCTTCTTTAATCGTTAAGCTTTGGGGAGAAGAGCCCACTAATGGGCACAGATGCGGGGGCTCTCTCACCAGGCAGGCCGCTTCACCAGCCTGCAGCTCTGTGTGTCTCTGAGCCTTTGCACGAGCTCTCCCCTGGCTGCCCCAAAGACCCGGCATTCAGGTGGGGGGCAGCCTCGCACTATCTACGGGGGTGTCCTGATGGGGCGTAACCTGCCGAATGCCCTGAGCTTCTTACAATATGCTCTAGATCAGAACACTCGCGGGATCTAAACTTACTGATAATGGGATGAAAGAAAAGATTTACTGAGCAGATTTTCCACGAGATTTCCGAAGGGCTCGTCGTCTTAGTCACGTCTGTCCGTGTCCGGCCGCTCACATCTGGCCATATCGGATCTCTCCTCTCTTTGCCAGGTCTTACGCAAGCCTCTTTTTTTTTTTATTTTGCCGAGCAGACACCTGGCTCTCACGCCAGCGTTCCTGACAGCTCGCTCTTAGCGGCGTCACCCTCATTATCACTGCTGACCGGATGCTATGTTCAAAGGTCATTTGCGCGGCGTTTGGCCTTTTCCACTGACCAGGTTAACGCGTGCGCGCCGCTTCAACAGAGTGCCGTTCCTAAGGGTTCAACACCAGGTCGCTTAGATCTTTACTAAATCGAACTGCAGTAATCTGGAGCTGTTAGTATTACGAAGGTAACCTACTGGGAGAGCGCTGCTCCTCCCCCCCTCCATTTTTGATCACACCATTTATCTCCTGCGTGCTGATATTTCACAGTGACCACATGATATTTCAGGGAGGTCCTCCTCCCCAGGCGGGGAGATAAACACTGTGCCAGTGTTTAACATCTTGATGTGGTTACAGGACCTAATGCCGAACTTCCCCCCACCACTGCTGCTGTAACTTTTCAGAAATAGCAGGTGCCCGGTGTTCAAGGTGTTTAAGACAGCGTCCAGATAGCACGTCAGCGTAAATAATTAGGTCGACGGCTGGGAGTGTAAAACACTGTTTCCATGGAAACGGATGACCTTCCAGAGGTGTGCCCTCGCGGTGACTATGATTTTCCCTGAAACCACACATTTATAAATTATTCTTTTTCCGTTTTTTGTTTCAGATGCAAACAAAAATAGACGTGAAGTCATATCTTAACGCGGACTGCCGCTCTGTTTATTTTGGGCCTTTGTTTATGTTGCAGATGAATTATCTGCAGCCAGCAGGACACCTGTTTCTCCTTACTGTTGTCATGATGCACACACGCTTTTTCTTAAAGCTGATGGGAGCCCCATTCACTATGTGTTTTTGGAGCGTTGCACAACAACAACAAAGCTGAGAGACACCGTAGCAGAGACTTGCTCCATGCATTGTTTTTCCCAGAGTTCCAGAGTTTTTTTTTTTTTTTTTTTTTAATTACTCTCTTGACTGACAGCATCAGAGCACGTGGAACGATTGAGTGAGGGAGCCCAAGAGTACTCGGCAAGTACAGTGAGAGTGAATTAAACCAAAGTTGCCCTTAATTCGGTCTGATTTCACAAACATTATTAATTTCCTAGAATGCATTATAGAGGGAAAATGAGCCAATTATGTCAGCCAAAGCACTACACATGGCTGAGATTTGCTCATATAAGCAGCCTGAAGTTGCTATGGGAGCATGCACGCAAAGCCTTAACCACATAGCTAAGCGAGCGAGTCGTGAACGAGTCCGACCTCCAAAGGGAGTACTCACTGTAGCAGTTGGTGGGGTCCTGTGTGCCGCCAATTCTGCCAGTGTCGTCCACCGTGAGGAACCACTGTGTCCGGCTGAAGAGCTGTCTGACCCGTACATCGCCCCCCTCCATGTAATCGTAGTTCCCGGTGTGACGCTCGTGTTGTGAGCAGTTCATGATGGTGGCCAACTCCACGGAGGTCCTCTCTGTGCTGGCCAGCCCCACGCCGCCCAGCAGCAGGACGAACTGCACGTACAGGCCAGACAGCACGCTGGGCAAGTTCCCTTTCCATGCGCTAAGCCATCCGCACATTATCCTGCACGCGGGCGGCCGGGCCGCATGCTGGAAGCCGGCACGGAGCCCCAGGCCTCCTGCTCGTGATCACCGAGGCTCCTCGGGAACCGAGCGGCCACAGTGCCCTCCCGGTGCAAAGCGGCAGCAGCAGAGGCGTTCCCAGGAGAGCCGGCTTGCCACGGCGTCCAGTCCTGCTCTGCTCCTCCTGCTAGCGAGGTGCTCCTCAGGGATTCCTAACTTCCAGGCAGCAGGAGGCGAGTGAAGAAGGAACCAGTCACTGTGGGGCTTTATCAAGACCTTGGACCATCAGAGGACGTCATGCCATTTTTAAATTTTTTAATGACACCCCCGCCCACAGCTTCCTGACGAGAGCACAGTAAGTGAACTAACTGGTACCTCAGAGTGTAACCTTTGCTGAGCTCTTAACCCCTCTAACTAGTAACCCTAACCCTAACCTTTACTGGATCGAGTTCTTAACCGCCCTCTGCTGCTCAGTACCCCATAAACAAGCCTCCCATGCTCATAAATTTCCCGGACAGATATGAGCAACAAATTTCTGGATGCAGAATGAAATATCTGTGTTTGAATTAAATTCAGATCCACTCACCTTACACTTGCGTTTTGTAAGGACAGCTAATTTGGCGACGACTCCAATGTTGCTCCGCTCCCAGCCCACAGAAGTCCGGCACTGACCTCCCTCCCTGTCAGACGCTACACTCTCATCCCAGCTGGCTGCGTCTACTTTTCAGATGAGAGCCACATGTTGGGTAGGGCGACCCCATGTGGCAGAGTGACAGCGAGCTCTCCGCGAGTGTGCCGGTGAGCACGCCTGGGTGATGTGCGCCTCCCTCCCCCCGTGCAGGACAGCCCCGTGGAGGGAGTGTGGAGCGAGGCAGGGCAGGCTGAGTGTGAAGGCTTGTCTGCGTCAGCGTGGAGAGGCTCTCTTGGCCTCGGCCGATGCTGGGTGTGTCCAGATGGGGGAGCTTCCCCTCTGACCTCACTACCGAGCAATTATGTCTCAGCCAGTCAGGGAGAAACCCTCCCCTGCAGGACCCCCCCCCCCCCCCCCCCCGGGGGGGGCCGGCCCCCGGGGGGGGGGGGGCGCCGCGGGGGGCGGGGGTGGGGGGCCGGAGGGGGGGGGTGGGGGGGCCGGCGGGGGGGGGGGGTGCA
>JAODJX010000020.1:15043884-15069724 GCA_026776945.1 Isichthys henryi | reverse complement strand
CGCTGGGGGAGCCCCCCCCGCGACCTCCATCCCCCCCCCCGTCCTCACCCCCATGCCGGTCCACCCCCCCCCCCCCCGGTCCCCCCCCCCCCCCCCCCCGGGGCTGTCCAGAGCCGCTGGGAGGAGGAGCGGCCGCGTCTGTCCTCGGTGCTGCCCAGGAAGGCTCTGCTGGCTGCCTCCGCATTGTGCGTGAGTACAAAGGGACAGGAGAGGATCCTCCGACACATCGGCACATCTGCCAGCTCCGCAGACGGGCTCCTGCAAAGAAGCCTGAAATTATTGGCAGCTGGGGGGGAGGTTGTAGGAGCTTACCTGCGTGTTGTTCATTCAAAAATGAACAACAAATGATATTTTACAAGCAGATCACAGAGATCGAAACGGCTGACAGTTTACTGCCGTGTTTGAGGTATTTACTCATTGCCCCTTCTTTACAGTTCAGCTATAAAAAGAGTTTTTCTGAGACTGAAAAAGTTGATTGGAGTGATGCCGGTCATTTTCAGCAGCACGTGTTCCAAGGGGGCTTCCTTCCACTATGGAGAGAATGCCCTCGCTACCTCATTCATGCACAATGTTGTGAGGAAAAATGACATGAAGTTGCAGGTTCCTGACAGAGCAGAGCCTTGGTCTGAACCCTGCTCCCCTACTGAATCTGCAGGGTGGACAGACTATGAACTCACCTGAGAATGTGCACGTGCTATTTCAACTTATACAGTTATTGCCGATACAGTAAATATTTAGACAGAGGCGTCATTTATTTAAGATCTGTTATATCCTGCACAGGTCTAAGATGTCCGTGTAGTGGCTTGTTGTATGAGGAATTAGAACTTGGGACATCTATGACAGTTATTCATGTCTTGGGTATTTTTATTCTGTCGTTTGCCTAATGCAGTCCGGCGATATATTCCACCTTTTTGACTTGCCCATTCCGTGTTTTCTTGTGGTCGGTCTGATCTACTTGGGAGGTTTCTCTGTTGGCCAACGTAAGGAAACGGTTGGCTTATTTCATTATTTTATATGCTGGTGGCCGGCTTGTTTACGGGGCTGAGACATACAGCAAAGGTACAGACCACAATGCTTGGATTTGCAGACCCTTGCAAGGTCTGGAGGCCGAAGCCAGTGACTTTACTTCAGAAGATTCTTTTTCTAAGATTACGAATCATGGCATCTCTGAGAATGGTCCAGGTAATACAATATGTTAGCTCAGATGTGCAAGAATTTTTATGGGATTTGATCTTAGCTAGAATCCAGAGCCATTTCGAAATGTATCATATTGTCAACAGTGTCGAAAGTTACTGTCTGGAATGTGAGATCCTCTCTACTAAGTGGCTTTAATTTCTGCAAAAGATTTTCAATCAGATTTTCACTCAAAGAGAAAGTAACAAATATGTTGAATCAAGAGTTTCCTTAAGTTGACTGTCCAGGAAACTACATTTTCTCAATGCAGAAAATTTTTTGACTTAACTAGCATTTGGTTACCTGAAACCAGTTGCAGTTGTAATGAATGGTCATACATATGCATGAATAAGAGCTGTTCAAAAGATCAAAAGCTCCTATTCAAAAATCATATATTGGTAGGTTTATAATGAATGATCGGAATCTTTAGAATTATGTGCTGCCTTGTGTATCTGTGGTTCTTTTCAGATTGTGATTTACACCAGTACATATGGTGACAAAGAGATTCTTTTGCAGTGCAATTCAGTAACATTTGACATAGATCTTAGCAGCAAACAGTTTAGGGTAATCTGTCTCTTCCCACACTGACAGCTACTGGCATTAGTGTTATTTTGAAAAGGGTTATGCTCAAGACTGTGTGCGTTTTTAACGAACTTGTTAGCAGAATTACATTTAGTACCTGCATACCCTGATTGGACAAATTATTTCAGTGAAAAAAAACCCATCTATTGCCGGCCAGGCACGTCTGTCTTACATTTGCTTGGGGTCTCCCTAATGTCTATTTTGCTGGGACAGACCTGTTCAAATGTATTTACAATAACACGATCTGGCTGCTCATTTCAGGAACCCGATTCATGCCCCTGGTGAGGCAGGAGGGGTCAGTGTGCTTTCACGAGAGGTGAGACATGTGCTGACCCCTCTTTCCTAAAACAACATATCAAGTAGCGAAGATCAAAGTATCATGCAGAATGGCAATGCTCTAAATCTAAAGGGCACAGAGTCGTGTCCTGCCTCTGCCAGCAGGTGGCAGAGCGGTTAAATATCTGTATTTGTGGGTGCATGGGTGCAAACCCAGAAGACCCAGGAGAAAAGCCCAGAACTGTCTCTGAATAACAGCCACGGTCGACCCATCTGTCTTCTAATTTCCTGTACGGTACAGGGATGTGGGGGGGACCTGAAGCCTGGAGCCCACCCCCCACAGTGCAGGCTCAAGACTGGGGTATACCCTGGATGGGATGCCCGTCCATCACAGGGCACACACAGAGACACACACACATTACGGGTAATTTAGAGACGGCAATTATCCTGACTGTGGGAGGAAACCGGAGTACCTAGAGGAAACAAGGAGACGTCCATACAGAATGGAAGCAATAACAGCTAATAATGGATCCAGATTGTGAAAAGTTGAATCAAAGCTGAGAGTATTTGACACCCCCCCCCCCTGTCAGTAATGGGCGACACAGCCACATGTATTAGTGGGAACTGATAGGCCACTTCCTTCCTAGCCGGGGGATCCGGGCGAGAGGCGCACTTCAAACGGTCCTGACTCTGTTGTGTGGGGCTGCCGACTCCTCGCCTCAGAGCGGTAAAGGCCTTTGAAGCTGCTCTTACTGGGTCATTAAAAAAGGCACTGTTAGAGTAACAGAAGATGGCTGCAGTGTCAGCTTACCAGTAGGAAAGGGGTGTCGAGTGACAGCCAGGGATGGCTTTCGGGGACCTTCATGTTTGCGCCGCCGCAGTCCCTGCCTTGGCCTGCTAGACTTACCAGATTGACCAAAGCCCAAACATTATTTGATTCCCTGAACCATCCTGATTTTTACAAGTTCATATGCTGCTTAAAATTAAAAGAATACAAGATATGTTTTTCTAAGCTGTCATACTAGCAGGTTGCATGCAAGGAAAGCCATATATTGCGTGCCTCTCCCCTTTCCTGACTGGGGACGCATGCTGGATCTCTGACTGCTTGGTGATTCTCCTCCAGTGTTGATACTTCAGCGTGGGTAACTCATTAGGTATCCCTGATATTAATGTTCCCAACTAGGCTAATGGAAATGAATTATTCGTCCTGATGTTTTTTCTCCGAATGTTGGGATCATGCAAACCTCATTATTCTAAAAGACATTTCATTAAATCCCAAGTGGGGTCACAGTCTGCCATTTGAACGGACCCTAGCCATTCGTAGGCGTAGTAGATGCTGTGGAACATGTATTCTGCCTGTTTGACTTTGGTTTTGTCCCAAAAATGTAATTGGTTATCAATTGTGTTGCGCGGGAGACTGTAACCTAATGAGAGAGGACTGACACAACATTGAGAAACAAGGAACAAATTGCATCGGTAACCTTATATTTTGTTGATGTATTTCTTCAGAATAGTTGGGTTTTCCTTATAATGAAGATGAATAAGGATTTGGCTCAGACTGGTCAGCTCTCATTTTCACATGAGTGATCCTTGACCTGGTAATGAAAAAACTGTGTAAATCATGAAAACGAAAACTTCAGCATGTGTGTTGAAAGGAGACGGTTGGACCCTCAGGGATGCATAACTCTCACCAGAGCCTAATCCCAAGGCTTGAGAACGAGTTCCCCTCCCTCACCTCCACCAAGCCCGCTGTCTAGAATATCCTGATAGGGAATCCTGGGGAATCTTCAATCACATTTGAGTCTTGGGAGAGGAACTGTTGGCATGTTCCTCAAAGCACTTAACGGGACATGCTTCAGTGAATATACAGCTGTTAAATGTGGCAAGATTATCCATGTCCCTGAATCACCTGAAAAGGAAATTGGAGTAGCTGTTTTGCTATCACTGGCATTGTTGGTGTAGGATTCCTGTCTCTTCCTACGGTAATCAGAATTGAGAAACAGGAAGCCTTCCGAGGCAAACCGTATTTAAACTGAGTAGGATGGAACAGAGGCCTGCTTGCAGATGCACAGCACTGTGCGAAAGCCATAGGCAGTCAAATGATGTTTGAAGGATCCTTGTGTTGATTTTATGTCTGTCAAAATTATGTCAGCTCAGCCATTTGGAAACCTCTCCTAAGATCCCACCGGTATTTGCGGTAACATCCATACACTCATGTTTTTGACTTGACCACTAGCACACCATGTTTGGCTAATTAATACCTCATCAAATTATGTCACTAATGAAGTTAATTAATGTCAGCTGGAGGTGAAATACAAACACATGGAATGACTAGCATTGCCACTGAGGAGAGGGGTAGGGAACCCCAGTGCAGTGCTTGCGGATGACAATGGTAAATTTTGGGAGAACATAAGAAACTCTTCTTACTCTTTTCTTGTGCTAGTGTTCTTTTGTGTGTGTTGTGATGTTAAATTGTATGTTTTGCAAGTACACCTGCTACCCAGATAAATTGCATTAAACATTTTCCTTGACGGCCTCAGACTTCTGCACGGTGCTGTATGTGGGCTCTGCGTTACTATAGCCGAGACGATATGCAGACAGCTGTGGGGGATTGAGGCCTCAGCTGCTGTTACTAAAACCAGCTCTCCACTCTTGTGCAGGATCTTAAGGGGCATTAGAAAGCAAGTCCTTTAAAAATAACCAATAATGTTGTCATCTGGATGGGCTTCTTCCTCCCATTGTACTGCTGTGCTATTTTTCTACAAGTAGAACTGCATGTGACAAATAAAACTTTGAACTATATTCATCTGGGTATTCTATTGTATTAGAAAACTTGGCAAATCAGCTAACAAATAACATCTGATAATTAAATAATCTAGATGTTTTTTTACGGGGATAATTGAATTTCATATTTTATTGCTCAATGAGTCACAGTTCTTCCTATTACCCAGGGTCGGTATAATGATTAACTGATGGATATCAATGTAGAAACGCGCAAAGCAACAGGGAAAAACGGGACAGGCAGGATCAGCTGTCTGCAGGGAGGGCGGACATGAAGATAGCTCCTCATGGAACGCATGTGTTTCAGCTCCTCCACAGTTGAGTATTTCATAGACACCTTGGGTATCGTTTGCGAAGGCAGGGTCACTGTCCACATACACTGCTTTGTGGAGCCTGTGACTACTGGTAACGGAAGCTTGTTTGGCTTGCTGCAAGGGTGGGGGCTTTATTTGAGTGTGCGTCTTTGGTTGTGATTGCTTTATTTCACGTAGGGTTTCCCCCCTCCCAAGATTTCAGTTCACTCCTGGTGAGCCTTACAATGCCATGGGATTTCTGAATGACCAAATGACAGTGGTCTGTACTGCTGCAAGGTGGCCGTAATTCGACTGGTGGCATTTGGTGATACCCGGAATCGGAGGTGGCCGGGAGCGTTCCCAGTGTTCACGATCCAGAAATCCTCTTGGTTCACTGGGTCTCCGGGCTCGTTCACAAATTAGACCAAGTGGATCTCGGAGCCTGCAACCCAGAACTTGTCTGTAGATGTTTTGAGACACAGCTTCCGGCCCTGTGGCTCAGGTCCTGCATGTATGAACTCTGTGGGAATACGTCGAGATCGCAAGATGTGTTTCTCGCGTGAAGAAATGGAGCGGGGATTCCTCACTCTTAAACAGCATGACCGCTGTAACGAAGAGGAAGCTCGTCGTCTGATTCCATCAGGATTATATTGGCCTGTAAATGATCATTTACACGACAGCCTAATGACTCTGGATATTTAGGTCTTCTCTTAAAGCGCAATTGCTTCCAGGCAGCCGCTGTTAAAGAGATAACCTGATAACCAAAGTAGGATAAGCACGTCGTCCCTTGTGAGATCCTTCCTCCCAGTGGAGGTGCTGTTTCGGTCCTTGCTGTGACCATCATGTTCCTTTGCCTGCCAAAATGTTTCCAGATGGCACGGAGGGTGGCCTGCTGTGAATACTGCTGTGCAGGTTCTTACTATGTGGATGTGAGACCCTTCCATACAGACTGATGGCGCATTTTATCCACAGATACTCAACTGTGTCTGTGTCTTGTGTGTCTGTACTCCTTCAGGGAATGACCCCATATCAAGAGCTGTGTGATAATCTAACTAACCCAAATACTAGTTAACCGCTTCCTCCACTGCTCCATCTTAATGACAAGCTGAATTTTTTATCATGCTATATCAGCACTGAACCATGCCCTGTCATGATGGTCCTTCAATTCCACCCCAAAAAATATATATACAGGGTTTGGACAATGAAACTGAAACTGGAATCATTTATTATTATGTTGTAAGGCCACCTATTGTGGCCAAAATAGTATCAGTTCGTCTTGGGAATGACAGATACAGGTCCTGCATGGTGGCCAGAGGGATTCTGAGCCATTCCTCTTGCAGAACTTTGGCCAGGTCACGACATGATGCTGGTGGAGGAAAACGTTTCCTGACTCGCTCCTCCAAAACACACCAAGGTGGCTCAATAATATTTAGATCTGGTGACTGTGCAGGCCATGGGAGATGTTCAGCTTCACTTTCATGTTCTTCAAACCACTCAGTCACCAGTCTTGCTGGGTATTGGTGCATTATCATCCTAACACACAGCACCACCTTCAGGGTGCAATGTTTGAACCACTGGGTGAATATGGTCCTCCAGAATGGTTCTTTAGTCCTTGGCAGTGACATGCCCATCTAGAACAAGTAGGCCTAGGAGATGCCATGATATTGCAGCCCAAACCTTCATTGACCCATCCCTCTGCTGCACTCTGGGTATTCAGCAGTCCGGTTGGTAAACTTCTTTGGGGGTTTTCCACATTGTAACTCGTAGATGTGGGAAAGACAGTGAAGGTGGCCTCAACAAATAACGTTTCATATTGTCCAAGATTTGCACTGCTGGCACCATTGAAACTAACGTTTGCTATTGGCATGAGTGACCAAAGGTTTGGCTATAGCAGCCCTCTAGCTGTTGACCGTGTGGAGTTGATATGCGCATTTAATTCTGCAGTGAGTTGGGCAGCTATGGTTTTATGTTTTCTGGATACAATCCGGGTTGGTACCCGGACATCCCTTTCAGACAGCTTCCTCTTTGGTCCACAGTTACTACTTCATGGAGGTATACTGACATTACCCAGGATACCGTGTCTCTCGATACACCACAACGATTTGCTGTCCTGGTCACAGATGCACCAACAATTTGACCTCTTTTGAGCTCTGATATGTCTCCCATTATGTTGTGCGTATTGCAGTATTTTTATGTGCAGCTTTACTATTGCTCTGCTAATTCAACCTTCACACTCTGCTCTTACTGACGGAATGTGCAATGAATGAAGATTGGCCACCAGGCCGCACATATATAGGCGTGAAAACACCAGTTTGGCCAGTGTTTCAGTTTCATTCTCCAACCTCTCTATACCTTAACGGCATGATGATCAAATCACTAATTCTATACCTCGACACTTCAACCAGTTGTGCAAAATTCACTAAAGCGATGCTAAAGCAATGTCACCAATGGCCGGAAAAGCCTCTGATGGGCCAATAAAAAACTCCGTCTCATTGTCTTCTACAGAAAATCCAAAATACCCTGTGATGTTCCCAACCCCCATGTCACACACTCTGACTGGCTGGTTTTACCAGTACTTGCCACTATACCGTAGCATGGGTAGGCTATTCAAGAGTGAGATCACTGTAACTGCTATATCACCATATCAGCAGTCAAAAGAAGGTGTCACTTTAGTCAAACAGTTCATGCAAAAAATAGATTCAAGACAAAATCAGACAAAAATAACATATTAGTAATACAGTTTGCAATTGTATACTTTATTATTTCTTTTTTGGCTTTCCTCTGGATATTCTGGTTTGCTCCCACAGTCCAGAGACATTCAGTCTGGCTAACTGGTATCTATAACATATGACTGTGTATGTGCCCCGCGATAGACTAGGGTGTACCCCGGCCTTGTGCCCTCTGCTGTTTGGGACAGGCTCCTAGCATGACCCTAGCATATGAAGGAATTTGTTGGACATTAGATACACAAATAACATTTAAGAGAAAAAAAAATTAAACATAATACCACGCTAAGAAATATGATTTAACAGGCATGAAGACACTGTTTAGGTATAAAGTTTTAGCCCCAGCACCTTGGACTGGCTCATTCCTAACGAATCACCAAGTTAAAGACTGTATGTCAATCAAAATCAATCTCGTTAAATGTTCCTTTATTATCAGTAATCACAAATGATCTGCGACAGGCCTGTGAATGAGTGACAGATGGTGGCTGCCTACTAAACTGGAGATCCCCGCAGCAATCCATCGTCGCCAGCCTGTAGACCAGTGTCACCGATCCCATGACCTTCGCTTAAGAAAAGGGCACGTTCAGGCTTCCAGGAGAACCGCGGCACCCGCCCCAGGCTTGGTGACGAAAAGGCTCTGCTTCTCCAGGGCCGCTCGGCGGGCGTCCAGCTCAAAGAAGGACTTGCGCACTTCCTGCAGGAATGCCCCCAGCTTCTCAGCAGGGACCATGGAGATCACGCAGCCCCCCCAGCCTGCACCGGTCAGCCGTGCTCCCGCAGCTCCCGCCCGCCTGCGGGAAAGATAGGAGTGACCTTCAGGAACATGCCCTTCCTCTCAGGCTACGTCAGGGCACGGGGGTGACCCGCTCTGCGGCTCACCGGCTGCTCTGTTTCTGTCTCAATAATAATTATTTTCTGCTGTCTATTCTTTAGGGAGCTGAGCTTGACCGAGGTGACGGGTCAGAAGATGACAGCCTCCCTTACGGCTTCCTGTGTAACAGGAAACAGAGAGAGGTATGATGGGGTATCTGTCGTTAAAATGAAGGGAGCCTCGTGCTCAATCTCGATCTGTGCCCCACATGTTGGGTTGCTGGGTCGGGAAATGTCTCAGGGAGACCAGAACCGACACCATATCCAGGAGACAATCCCCCCAAAAATGGGCCAGCGCCCCAGGTGAGATGGCGTTAGGTCGGAAAAAATGACTCCGCTACTCTAAAGGGACGGCGTCTTTCGTTTGAGACCTCGTGAAAAACCGACACCATGACAACAAAACACAATGCAGGCACATGTGCCCCAGCACTACTTTACACGGAGTCGCAAGTCCTGCGCTCTTTCATTTCGCTAACGCGGGAAAATACTGCGTCATTAGATTGCTCATCATGATCTAACACCGCTTCGTGTCAGAGCCGTCATCTCCTCCTTTCGCCATTTTGCAGACAGGCCTGCCGGAGGCTGGTCGTCGCGATGCCAGACGGCACTGACTTACAGGCATATGTCCACCAGCTGGTCCAGCTCCTCGCAGCTGCACTCGTACTGGTTCCGGCAGCTGGCGTGGCTCTGCTGTATCAGGAGACCCAGCTGTGCGATGGTTCCATCCGGCGCCGACTGGCACACATCCCGGAACCGCAGCACCCGCGCCGCCTCACCATACACGTGCCATGCCCGCTGCCGCAGCTTGAAGTGTGTCACTGCAGCGGAGGCAGGGACACCTGTCACTTACACATACATAGCTGGCCGCTGGCACCGTGGTTAAATTGGGTCACCAAGTGGAAACGGGCAGGTGGAACTGAACCTGCTGTGAACTAAATACCGAAATGACATCAGCGGGACACATCGGGGATGAGAGCGAGCGTGAGGCAGATTTTCCGTGCCTCCGTACCGGACACTGATTTGAATCATCGCTCAGGGGCGGGGACTGAAGCAGCATTCTCTTGATTGTAATGTGATGATCACTTAGCTCTGCCAAGACCAAGACCTGAACACTTAGAGGTCATTTTATTGAAATGCTTCACGACTTTACCTCAGTTAACCGAAATGGTTTTTAGTAATCTATAAACACATTCTTAATGCATTGTAATGCACTTATAAAGCTTTATAAACACAGCTATGAAGATTTATGAAAAGGCATTATGAAGGTATCTATAGTGCATTACAGATGAGAGCTTCATAAAGCAGTCATAATGCATAATAAACATGGCTATAATGTGTTATGCTTTCTGATAATTTTTTCTAATGCTTTATGAATCTATTATTATTTGTTACGAACGTGTTTATAAATTACTTAAAACATGGTCTCAAATAAAGTATTACCACTGAAATCTCCCTGGCAGAAGCGCAGCCAGGATCAGTGAGGGGTGGATTGCGGGGAGGAGGGGGTGACAGGGATGCTAAGGCTGGTGCAGGTGGTACCAGTTCAGGGTGTATCAGGAAAAGGCAGGAGTAAGTAGCTTTGGCTCTTAGTCGCAGCCAAAGATTTCCTGTTGCGTAGCGCGATGTCAGTCCTCAGGGAAAATCACGCCTGCTTTGGCTTATGTCCATACTGGGACTACAAGCAAAGACCAGTAATTCGGAAGTCATTTCCCTTCTTTCCTTTCAAAGAAGCTAAGTAAATGCCAATAAATTATTTTCAAAGGTATTGCTGCTAATGTAGGAAATATTGAAAAAAATAATTTAATGCAGAACAATTACCTACAATATAGAAGGTTTCTGAGTTAAAACAGTCTTGGTGTTTGTCATGCTGTATTTGAAGGATAGATTCCAGTTTCTGTTTGGGCACTATGTTTGGGTACTAAATGGTGTCTGTGAATTACAAGTAGTGTGTGTGCCCTGTGATGAACTGGCAACTCATCCAGGCTGGACTGGCCTGCCGTTTTCCCAGTGCATGACCCTGACCTGGAGGAGAGGCTGCCGGATGGATGGATGGTTTTGATGGATGTAAGTGAGGAAGACGGGGGCTGAGATGACGCAGAGGAAGAGCCTGTGTTTACAGACTGCACATGGGCAGTAAAACGAGGCTACTAGCACAATGTGCTTTCACTCAAGGCGTATCTAGCCTGGTGTGAGAGATCTCACACGTCCCTGTAAATCATGCCCGAACAGCAGTAACTCACAGGACAGACCGGAGAGTAGGTCTGTTTTCAATTACACTACAAGCCTGGGACACCATTTAGAAGGCACCCCATGTTGGGACCACAATTTACTGGCCAGATAACCTCAGACCGGCCTTGGCACCACAGTCAACGAATGATTCGTCCATGACTTGAGAGCCGTGAGTATTGAGGACGCTTCTACTGCTTCCATCCATCTCTCTAGCCATCTTCCTGCTGCTAATGCAGTACAGAGCTGTGCTAGGGGCCGGGATTCTTTTGCAGGCCGCACTGTGCAGGCAGAGAGGCACGGGGCATGGGGTGCCAGTCCTATAAAGCGATCTTAACGAACGGCAACCCTGATCAGAGGGAGGGACGTCTCCTGCAAGGTGATTTTCAGTGGAAAGTATCGTGTGTTGCAGCACTTCTGAAACGGTCACTCGTGGCGCGTACACCTCTCCTCGGTGTCCGTGTCGTGCGTGTTGAAAAGCAGCTCACATGTGTTCTCGGCCGTGTATCGCAAAGCACCGTTACTTGCTACTCACACGCTGTGACCATGCGACGCCAGGTCAGATGGCTTGCCTTGCCTTCATACATGAAATAAAAGGGCAGTGGAGAACGTCTACGTTTCAAGCAGGTTTCGCACAGTTACAGTCAACACGTGTCGTCCATTCGTTCTCCTTAAGCTATGTCTCCCCAACGGTAATGTACATACAACGGGATGATGTCATCCCATATACAATGTCTTAAGGTGGCAGCACTGAATCAGATTTCGCTGTTAATGCATTCACTGATTATCTTCCAACCGAGATGGCAACTGAAGACCTCCATCAGCGAAACAGCACCTGCAGTTCGGGGAACTTGTACATTTCTGCATCAGTACTTCCATGGAGTGACACATTTGATTTCTCAGGTCCGCCGCTTAAATCTCTGTCTGCTTAGATGGTGTTAACCCTAAACGGATCTCTAACTTGTCAATGACTAGTGTCTTTGACCGGTTTGACCCTTGTGTCACTGTGACATCACCGGGCCACTTGGCTCCGTTTCCTTGGCGCTGGAAAAAGCACCATTCACTCCACCCACCAGCCCCAGAGACTAATAATCCAGCCGCGATCACGCCAAGAGGGGGCGGATCCACAGTCACGCCTAGAGGGGGCGGAGCCACAGCAAGTTGACGGCTGCACATTTATTACCTTCTGAGTGCCCCTATTTGAGCACGCCAAATGATGGTGGGGGAGTGGCACAGTTGGTGAGGTGGTTAATGGCCAAAAAATGTTCAAATTTGTTGGGAGAGGATGTTTCCCAGAACTGGGACCCTCCTGGAATCTCGAGCTGGATGCTGTGGATGGTCCCGGGGCGGGCAAAGCTCCTCACCATGCTGCGTGTTGGCGCTCAGCACGCCGCTCTCCAGTTCCTCCTGGCTGATGCCCAGAACTTGGCAGACCTCCTCACGGCTGTAAGGTTCTGGCTGCAGCACCTCCTCCACCAGGGCCAGCATGTCCTCCAGGGAGGCGCCCAGCGTTGCCTGCACCTCGCCCAGCCTCTGCATCCGGCCCCAGTCCAGGTCTCGGTTCTTGGCCAGCACCTACACAGAGAGGCATCCGTCTTTAGGTGTCCTGCACTCTGCCATCGCTCATTTTATTTGTTTAAATTGCTGTCCTCTTCAGAGCAATAGCAGGGTCACGGGATAAATTAAGACCCCCCCCCCCTTGAGGATTTTGGGTTTATTTGGTTTCTAAAATGCTGCAGTATCCTTGGCCTGCTGCTCTTCTTCATGTTACCCAGCTAGTCAATGACTCCATGCTCTGGAAGAACATTTCAGTCATTAATGAAATTCCGTGTGAGATGATCTCCTCAAATACAATGTCATCAGAATGACGAGACCTGTGCTTAAGCTCGACCAAAATGACGTCCTGAAACCAACCGTGCAGCCGTGTGGAAAATGCCTTCTTCTGGAAGAAGTTGCCTCACTGCTGGCACCACCTGGACTGGAGCGACCCCGCCCTCGTACACTGATGTTAGCACGCGCGGAAATGGCCCGCGACGGCTCCTGGGGCCCGGGGCGTCTGGGAAGCGTCAGAGCCCGTATGACCAGGGCGGCCAGTGGTGGTGACAGGCTGCCTTCTGTATGATTCACCGGCTTGCCTACAGCTGAGTGCTTTAGGCGCCCGTCAGCATCGGGGTATGTCAGACGCTTCACATCAATGGTTACCTCATGAGCTAAACGTTACATAAAACAGACAGGCTGCGTCACTGGCTCCTGCCTGGGCCCGCCAGCGGGCCGGCCTCAAGGGCTTGCCCCACCTGAAGAGGCGTTCGTGCGGCCTTACGCTCACAAGCGTGGTGAACGGGGGGGTATCAGGTGGCTGCATCCCAGGTGAGGGAAGCGGATCTGGGCGTGGAGCGACGATTAAGGACACGGGGGGTGTATCGCGTGTCGTAACAGACCTTTCCAGCGCCAGCTTTCGCCGTAAATATTTCAGGTGGCTTCACTGACGCGCTTCGGTTGCCATGGTGATGGGGCCCAGCAGGACGGGATGCTCACCTTGGCCGCCAGCCGGCATTCGACCACGCGGGTGTTGAAGTGTGAGGTGGCCGCCTTGTTTATCTCCACGCAGCAGTTGGCGACCACGAAGACGGCACCAGCGGGTAACTTCACGTCGGTGGCCCGGAGGGGGCTGAATTCTATGAGCTTCGCCTAGGAAGGAGGAACCATCAATGGGCATCACTGCGCAGAATCCGGATGCACCGTGACCCCGTGTGGCCAAGACCTCAGTGGGCATACCTTGCCCTCTTCTGCCAAGAAAGATATGGACTGGTCCATTCCCCCGCCCTCAGTGCCAATGTAGCGCTCGCAGCGTGTGCAGATTTCAGCCAGCTCCACCTAGTGGACAACAAAGAGATGTTCCACATAGTTCATGACAAAGGCATGAACTCTTCACCTTAAGCAGTGCGTAATGTATGGGCAGTGTTATGGAAACCTGCTTATGCACTTTCAAATCCCTGCTTTGTAAATACTGCCATGGTCCTCAGTCAGATGAAGAAGATTCATCTATAAAAATGCAAACTATGCAAGTCAGTCTGGCAAAGGATGTTGTTATAACGAAATAAGAATTTAACATGAACCCATAAATGCCTACTTAGAATCTTTCCTGAATTATGAGACTGAAATAAGCAAAAATGTCTTTCATTTTTCAGTTCATAATCTTGTAAACTTAAATTATCAAAAAAAAATCAAGTAATACTCTAGCAGTGACTCAAGTACGCAGCACTGCTTTGGGACTATAAATTAAGCAGAATGGTGAAGAAGCCCCAGAACCTACATAGCAGAAACAGAAGATTTCACTGCACGCAGAATCAGGCCCTGGAGATGGACAGGTTCTCCATGAGGTGGGTCCGTGGGGTCATGATGCTGTTACTATACCACACAAAGCCAACTGACGATGCCATGCCAAGTCGCAATCTGTGGGACCCTTGATGTGTTTCATAATGGAATGGAACTTGCTGTCAGGGCAAATTTTTGTCAAGCAAAATTTAGACATCACTGCCGCCGTGGTAACCGGGGTCTGATTCAGGCTCCTCCCAGAGTGCTTTGCCCGCTCAGCGACAGACCTGATTGGCCGTACGAACGGCTGCGTGGGCCTCGCCTCCGGGCAGCAGAGACACACGTGTAGCGGCAGGTCAGGTCAAGCAACGTTCTTAAAACGGCAGAAAAACATTCGCAAAATGATTCCCATAAGTCTACAGAGTACTTGAGTGTAGAATCATAAATATGATGTATTAATGGACACTTCTGACTTCTGCTAAAATCGTAACTCAGCTCACGTCCTCCCAGCAGATATCTCACCCGCTCATGTCCGTAATCAGCTTCCCATCTCCCCATTTTCTGCGGAATTAGCACTCCCTGTCCGACTCCCCCCAACAATCAATCAGGGCAAGATAACACACTGTTATCTTGCCAAGGCATCGCAGCAGGACGAGAGGTAACATTTACCCCTCGGAAACATGGGTGGGGGTAGGAGTGGGGGGGGGGTCATTACAGACATGGCAACAAACAAACAGCATGGGGATTGTCAGAGACCTGGGGAAAAGAAAACAAAACGGCCCAGTAACATCGGCACAACCGAAACTCTGCTACCATGCGTCATCTGATCAAAATAACCGGGACAAAACGAATGGGGTGAAGTCAACACAGAAAAGTATGACAGAACACATACTGCTGTAAATATAGCCTTCAGCGGGTCGTGGTTAATGTGAAACTAGACCAAGAAGAGAAAGATCACTTTTGCTGCACGCAGGGATGACTATATATCATTAATGTTATATGGTGACATGCTGGCTCTCAGTGCTGGTTACCGCTGTCGTCTACCCATGTCGCTTTGAACCTGATCATGCCTGAAGTCGCTCCTCCGTTTCACTTAGAGTCCCAGCCACCTCATTGTATGAAAACCCCAAATTTATCTTTTTCATCATACAATAACTGTGTGCATTTGTGTTTGGTGTAAGGAACGTGTGTGGTTTTAAAACCTGCTTTAAATCACTGTGCACTGGGGGCATTTCCGTGTGCGGAGCGGCGTCATTGGCCCCTCGTGGCGTCACACGTGCAGGGCCCAGCCCGGCGCTGAAAGGCCCCAGCCTTTGAAACAGGATCAGATGTATGGAGAGATGTCAGCATTATCTGTCTGACGGGTCATCCATCAGGAGTGGGGGAAACGTGTGACCGGCTGTTTGGCACAGAGATATGTGGACCTCAGCGACGGAGAGCTACTAGGTCATCCTGCTGGCTGGACTTGCCCCCCCCCCCGGCATAAACACAGCGAGTACTTCTTGGGGTCACCAGAGAGCAGCGGCAGAAGAGCGTCGGCCCAATCCAGCCTTTGATCAGCGCTGACCCCCTCCTATCTTTCATCCCTTACTCAATTCCCTTATTATCGATGACTCACCCCGAAGTCTACTCCTAAACAACATGTGGACTCCCTATGCAAATGCCCCCCCCCCCCAAAAAAAAGTTTCCCTCTACTTTCATGTATTGGTTTGTTTACTGGCACACCGGTTACCCTCCGGTGCTGACAAATTTTAACAATGACCCATTTCTGTACCTCACTGTGGATAAAAGCTAATACTGGGTGGGGGTGGGGGGTGCATAACACAGAAATCCAGACTTGGTATAAGTGGAAGGAGGAGGCTCGAACGTGGCTTACTGCAGCATCTGTTTGGTTGCTCCCCTCCCATACCAATAAGTTTAAGGAACCTTCAGGCAGTGGCAGTTTGAAGCGCGCTGTTCCTTTAACGACCCTGGGATCTGCTCTGGGATCCTGTCACAGCTCTGATGACTATGAGTGTCACAGACGCCTGGGCACGAGTGTCAGCAGATTTAATAAGGTATAAAATATAGATGGCAATGATGCACACATGCTCATCTGAGGTATACTGAAAACGGGTGGGTGCTGCTGCAGAACATGCGTGTCTAAACAGCGGCTCTGCGGGTTGTGGAACCGGGCCAGAAGGCCGAGAACCATGGCTAACATCTGCTTCCTTTATCGAGAACCCAGCATCAAGAAGAACACACGAGAGGAGATGAAAACAAAACGGCTAAACAGCCATGGCAATGTCAGTGTGAGATGAGAGCTCTGTCACCGAGTACGGGCTTTTTCAGCCCCAAGCCTCGGGCCCGGTCTCTGCTGCACGCAACACACACACGTTATGGGGATCCTGAGCGTAACCAAATCTGTGAACGAGTCAGAGGAAAAACCTCATTTTCACAACAGAACAACTCGCAAAGAAAAGAATAACATTTATACACATGGCCACCACAGGGACAGCTAAAGTCAAACCGCGATTCAGACTCGCTTCTCAGAACGGTGGGAGTACATTTATCGAAAAGTCCAGTAACGTGCACTAAAATGTAAACAACCTCCTTTGCAAACTCGGCGCTGGGGAATCGAGGGAAAAACAAAGGCTTTGGTACTGTTTGAATAACTGTCAAAAAGGAGATTAGACGGATAGGCAGGCGGTCATTAGGTTCTGCATAAAACCGTTTTTGGCAGCCAACAATGAAATGGCATATGGCCCTCCTGTTTACATTCCGGACGTATTAATACGCAGCGTGGTCAAGTGAGCGGTGAAGAGAGGGGCCGGGCTGGGGGGGGCTTTATGAGCCCCCATTCAAAGCCGCCCCCACTTCAAAGCGATGCCATGGATGTGTATTCAGAAGCTGCACAGCCAGTAAGAACGGCAGACAGAGGAAGGAAACCGAAATATTAGGAAATGGTCATTTGATGACTGCTCTTTTAAAGGCTTCTCCTGGGGAAAGTTCATAGTGGGACTCTGAGCGTAATTTGATTGATCCTGATATTTCTGAAGGCTTTTTCGGGAGGCTGTTCTCTCTTTTCACAATCCCTCTCAGACGGTTTGGTCACGTCGATGAACGGGTGTTACCTTAGACAGCGTCCGCTGGTTGGCTTCCAGAGTGACCAGGCCGGCACAGCACACCAGGGCACTGGAACTGGACAGGCCAGAGCTGGGAGGGACAGTCCCATCAACAACACACCGCATTCCAGCCATCGATGTGAGGCCGAAATGCTCCTGGGAGGAGAATGCCACTTAGACGGGGTGGTGAGAGAGACCACTGCTGACGACATTAGCTGACCCAGGTCAAATGAAGCAGTGATACTGTGGGGAAACTGTTGTGAAATGTGAACTTTGCAATTGGGTTTTTTGGAGTTAGGCTGTAGGTTCAGACCCCGTTAAATGAGCATGGGCGTGCCCCATTAAGGCGAGGCCATACAGTGCCCATGCATATAATACTCTGCATGAACGTTTCAATTGTTCTATTTATGATATGATTATTTAAAATAAATACAAACAAAAATGATTACTTCAAAAAAAAATAAAAAATCTGGCCTCCAGATCCAAGTCTAAATGAAAACATTGATTCATTTATTTACTATATACTAAAGATCAGAAAAAAGCATTAAGTATAACAAATAGCGTGTCTCACCTGAATTCCTTTAACTCCGCACATAAAGTAATAATACCACTGGGGCTTCGTCCTGTCTATGACGATGTTGTCCGTGGAGGCCGTGAAGTCTCTGTAAGGCAGCACACGGCACATCTAAACACGGTGTAAGCGCCCCATCTTCTGGGCGAAGGCAGGACTCGCTGGCAGCGAGCATTTAAAGGGCACCTCCTACCACCAATCTTTAAGGCCGTATGATCTTACTTGTACTGCGGATTTGTATTTGCCAGCTCAATGGTCGGAGATTTATTCACCGAGACGGCTATAAGGATGTTCTGCTCCACTGCCATGGGAAGTACAGCATATCCACAATAGTCAATGTGCTCCCCTATAAGGAAACACGTCCATTTGCATATTAACGTAAACATGGTAGTAGAGGGGATTTATAAATGAGTAAAATCCGTTAAAAAAAAAAAATTAAACCCCATTTTAAGAACGAATTACCTATTAAGTTAACTCTTCCAGGTGCATATGCGTAAAACAAAGGAGATTCTCCAAACTTTTCTGTAAAGATTTCTTTCAGTTTCTGAAACCTGGAAATATACACGGCAATGAAATGAATTAGACAGTATGACAAAATTGTTTTCCAGATCATAACTATATTGGTTAAAAGTTTGATTATGGTAAAGACGGTTTATGCATGCGGTTAATGTGAACTAGTGAACGTTTCAAGTCAACCGTGAATAATTATATCATTTGTCAAAGCAAAGTCTTGCTCACACACTCACCTCTTGTTTTCACTTAGCTGAATCTGCAGCTTTGGTGGAAATGCAGCCATTATGAATTGCACACGATCTCGGTAATATAAACTAATATAAGCGATACAGACTGACGCCCAGGACTTTCCGGGAGCTCCAGTGGCAGGTATCAGCTGACTGTCACACTTACAGCGGAAAACACGTGGAAGGGAAGGCTTAGGGTTAGTTTGGCGTAAAGAGTACTTAACAGGAGTGCTTTACAGACGCAAAACGTGTGTGTTTTCCTGTTTTTGGGATGTTTTGTGCACCGTGTATTTCGTCCTTCTGAGAAAAAAGCAACAAAGCATCAGTTCCCAGTGACCTGGCGCCTAAAATCATTTATAACCATTCATAACCAGTCACTGTTATGGCTCATGCATATGCTTAAGGGCTATATCGCTACTCTCTGTAATGATTTGAGTCTGCCCAAACTTCTGGGGACCGCTTTAGAGAGATTTTGTACATCTTCGGCACCCCGCTTCATTTTAGCTTGTAAAATAAGTCAAACTTCCAGACCACTTGGTGGCGCAATCCTATTTTTAGTGCTCCACTTAAAGGGTGTCGCAGACGAAGAGGAAGAAAAAGGAGTGCATGCTGGGATGTCTTGGCAGTGAACTCCTGTCAAGATGTCTGACATGGAGGATGATTTTATGTGCGACGATGAAGAAGATTATGACTTGGTACGTGTGAAAACTGGGGTTTTGTTAAACTGGGAACCCCAAATGAAAATATTGCTGAACTGCGGACGCGCTATCGCTGGTCCGTTATCATATAAGTAACTGATAACTTATGCCGGGCGTGCATTGCTATGTTTTTCTTCCCGGTCCCCTTGAAAATGTTTTGCTCCGACCGGGGGTCCTCCTTGAGTACGTTTCGCTCCGACCGGTGGTCCCCCACCAGTGTTTTTCGCGCTGCATGAACCCGATGATTTTCCGGACGTTTCTCAATTAGCGATACGTTTCTGCAGAACCTCCTACGACTGCCTGCCTAAATAATAAAATATTGGCAGCGGTTCTCAGTTTCGTAGACTTGTTGTGCATCTGTCATCGTTCATGATGTAACACAGTTAACACTGAAAGACATTTGAGGTAGATAATGCGATCCAGTTACGTGCAGCATTTATTACAGGTTTGTTAGTTTTTAAGTGAATTTTCTCAGCCACTATTTTGCTTTTTTTTGCATGTACTTTGCATATATCCCACCATGCTTGGTGTACATGTATACCGCTGTTTTCTTTTTTCAAGCAATGATTTTTCTTTCTTGCTGATGCACAGAAAAGTTAACATCTGATTGGCTGAAAGGGTTTCTTGTGTTTTTTTTTGTTTGCTTTTTTTAAAATTTGATCCATTATTAACTTTTGCTGTAGGAATACTCCGAAGACAGCAACTCTGAACCCAACGTTGACTTGGAGAACCAATATTACAACTCTAAAGCACTGAAGGAGGATGATCCCAAGGCAGCGCTCAGCAGCTTTCAGAAGGTTTGGTGTCTCTGCGTAGGAAGTGTCACGCTTCTGCAATGGCATTCATATTAAGCTGGCCGTGAATGTGCCTGGGCGTGGGCCGTCCTCTGGAGTTTGTTGAGACGTGATGATATTGACGGGCGTTTCTCTGCACAACAGGTTTTGGAGCTTGAGGGTGAAAAGGGTGAATGGGGCTTCAAAGCACTGAAACAGATGATAAAAATCAACTTTAAACTGGTAAGCAGCCCAGCAGTTGAATGCAACACTTTGATACTTAAGATGTTTGATGTTACTATGCTGACCTGCCTGCCTGGGTGGTACCAAAAGCAGACCTGAACACGGCTGGTCTGGACTCTGACAGAGTGCCTCACCGCCATAATGACCCGCGCTCCGTCGGCCTGCGTGCAGTGCTGACTGAACACGGCGGGCCTGGACTTTGACAGAGTGCCTCACCGCCATAATAACCTGCGTTCCGTCGGCCTGTGTGCAGTGCTGACTGAACACGGTGGGCCTGGGCTTTGACAGAGTGCCTCACCGCCATAATAACCTGTGCTCCGTTGGCCTGCGTGCAGTGCTGACTGAACATGGCGGGCCTGGACTTTGACAGAGTGCCTCACTGCCATAATAACCCGCGTTCTGTCGGCGTGCGTGCAGTGCTGACTGAACATGGCGGGCCTGGGCTTTGACAGAATGCCTCACCGCCATAATGACCCGGCCTATGTGCAGTGCTCACCGTCTTCCACTGCTGCGTTTTTCAGACAAACTTCCCTGAGATGATGAATCGGTACAAACAGCTGCTCACCTACATCCGCAGCGCAGTAACCAGGAATTACTCGGAGAAATCCATCAATTCCATTCTCGACTACATCTCCACCTCCAAACAGGTTTGAATCTGTCTCCCCTGTGTTATATTTACCTGTACTTTATTTCAATTTAAAAACAAAGGAGAAGTGGGACAAATTGCACATAACAAGCAAGCATCTGTCATGTAGATAATCAAGGGGCTTTGGGCAGGGAATCTGTAAAGCGCTTTGACAATACTCAGGTACAAATGTAAGCAGCATTGTCGAAATGTTCCTCTTTACACTAGTTTGGAGGTAGAATGGTTCTCAGTGCAGTCCATCTCAGTGGTGTCTGAAAGTCGACAAATTAGTCTGGTAGGTTGGCTTGAATGGTGATGGATGGATGGATGGGGGAAACTAAGGTGCAAGCAGTGGCAACATCAGCCATGAAGTTGTGTCAGACCTGGACAATAGACGAGGAAAAAGAGTTATAAGATGGACTTATGTGGATGTTTTGCATGGTAATGGTCCAGAGTGCTTTTGGGTGCCATCCACACCCCTGCTCATTCTGTCACTTCCCCCCCAGATGGATCTGTTGCAAGAGTTTTATGAAACCACTCTGGAGGCCCTGAAAGATGCCAAAAACGACCGGCTCTGGTTTAAAACCAACACCAAGGTGAGCTTTGAGCTGCCGGCTGCAGACGAGTGGCAGCTGGACAGGTGTCTGTCGCTAAGGTGCTCTGCTCTCCGTCTGCTTTAGCTGGGCAAGCTGTACCTGGAGCGAGAGGAGTACAGCAAGCTGCAGAAGATCCTCAGGCAGCTGCATCAGTCATGTCAGGTAGCCAGGAAAACGTCGCCCTCTTAAGACACCATGCGCTCGCCTTGCTGGCTGTGACTCACAGCTGCCGTGAGTCAAACCACGGTAGCTTTTTGGAGATGGACTTTGTTGGAAACCCTGAACGCCATATATGCCGCCTTTCATTCTGTCCTGTTACGTACTGTATCAGAAAAACTGCAGCACCTGTGAGGACCTTTTCCATTATTAATGGGCGGCCGTCTTATTGGTTATTTATAGGAGACGTGAAAGGCTCGGCTGCCTATTCAGTTTGCCTGATACACTGGGGCTGGGAAGTGAGAATTCATGGCACGTCCTGCAGGTGGGGCCTGCATTTAACCAATCGCAGTCTTCATTGTATGACATCACCACATTTATTAAAAGCAGTGTTTTCTGTTAAGTGACAAGGTGCATAGATTTGTGAAGTGCCCATTTTTATTGTGAAAATTAGAAGAAGAAAAAAACAAACCAGTGTGGTGATGTCAAACAATGAAGACTGTGATTGGTTGAAGAAGTGAAACGCAAGCCCCTCCCTTGTTGATACATGTCTAACTCGGCACAATCAGGTCGTGCCGAATTCATTGCTTTCATTTCTGTTTGTGGCAAAGGCATCTTTGTGTCTTCCAGTTGTGCAGGTTCACTGGCAGTATGCTCAGCGGGGGCTTCACCTCTGTTCCCATCCATTTTAAATGCTCAATTGTCCTTTTTGTCCAAGTATCTGTAGCCTGAAATAGAGCTGAATGTGTTGGTACCTTCATGAAGGGTGCCAAAGCAGGGCGCCTCAGGTCCGACCCAGCAATGTTGAGACTGAGTTTGTGTTCTTCACCACTACGCCACCTACTGTTTAGACCGACGACGGTGAGGATGACTTAAAGAAGGGAACGCAGCTACTGGAGATCTACGCCCTGGAGATTCAGATGTACACAGCGCAGAAGAACAACAAGAAGCTGAAGGCTTTATATGAACAGTCTCTGCACATCAAGTCCGCCATCCCTCACCCGCTGATCATGGGCGTCATCAGAGGTGACGGCGCTCTCTGCCCAGTCTGTTCTTCTGTTACTTTTTAGTTAGACTCAAGGGGGCACTGTCATACAGTCCACGTGCCAGGTCTGAGGCTCCCCCCCATCTGAAACGGCGCCTTAGCGGAATATAAAGGACGATTCTCCTTTATCTGTGCCAGACACATTTCATCATTTTGATCCGCATGAATGGAGTAGTAGGAGTCGAGTCACGGTGGAGCGTCTGTCGTCCCGACGGCCCACTGAGCCCAGGCTTTGTCTTTCAGAGTGTGGCGGTAAGATGCACCTGCGCGAGGGCGAGTTTGAGAAGGCCCACACAGATTTCTTCGAGGCATTCAAGAACTATGACGAGTCGGGGAGTCCGCGCCGCACCACGTGCCTGAAGTACTTGGTACTGGCCAACATGCTCATGAAGTCGGGGATCAACCCCTTCGACTCGCAGGAGGTGAGACCTCATGGCTGCTGCCGTAAGCACCGTGTCCCGTCCGGGTGGTCGGTGCGCCTCACCTGATTGGTCGATTGGATCTGGATGGCGCAGAATGGGTCTAGAACTCGTACCGGAACCCCAGTGATGGATGAAACTCTGGTCTCCCTTCCTGGTGTTTCTGTAGTGCTGCTGCATTGTTTCTCTCTAGCATTAGAAAATGTCCCTGGGTGAGTTTTCTCTGTAGTCAGTCTGGATGCCTTTTCCCACAGGCAAAGCCGTATAAGAACGACCCAGAGATCCTGGCTATGACAAACTTAGTAAGGTAAGACGCTTTAATAATAAATGCTGTCATATTGAGGACGGCTTGCTCAGCAGCGGGCATGTTAGAGACCGAGCTCTGTCAGTGTTTCCAGTCTCTTCTTTTCCGCTTCCCCTCTTTTTTTTTTTCCTTCCTTAACTCCTTCATAACTAATCTGAGGGGTAGCATGGGCTGCGCTTTTGGCAATGCGCACCTGACGAGGGTGAATGTGACGTTTCGCTCGGTGTGCTTCCTTGACAGTGCCTATCAGAATAATGACATCACTGAGTTTGAGAAAATTCTGAAGACCAATCACAGTAACATCATGGATGATCCGTTTATAAGGGAGCACATTGAGGGTGAGCTTCGGCTGCCGTTTCCATGGCTTCTTAGACCATCGTCTCTGTTTCATTGATTAATCAGCGCGTGAATTACTTGTGTTTTCAGAGTTGTTGCGGAACATCAGGACTCAAGTTCTCATCAAATTAATTAAGCCTTACACAAGAATACACATCCCCTTTATTTCAAAGGTAACTTGGGTTAGTAATGGTACGGCTGTGTGTTTATTTCTCTGGCTGCATATGACAAGTTTGTTTTCTGGGACCTTCAGGAGCTGAACATTGATGTAGGAGACGTTGAGAGTTTACTCGTCCAGTGCATATTGGACAAGTAAGTGCAGCCACTCCTCTGACTTCGGTGGTGAGGAAAGGTTGTTTCTGCCAGCAACTCGTCTTTCACAGAGAACTCCAACAAAAACAGCTTTGACGGCATACATGCCGTATTTAACTTTATCACTTGGTGATAAATGGGGCTTGATTATTCCGGCCAAAGTATTTTTGCTCAATAGTTTTGTTTAAAAATAGTGTACACAGGGTGTGTAAGTTTTGCTTTAATGTTGAAGCTATAATACCTCGATTTTTACCTTCCAGCACAATTCATGGACGCATTGATCAAGTCAACCAACTTCTGGAACTTGATCACCAGAAGAGGGGCGGAGCCCGATATACAGCTTTGGACAAATGGACAAATCAGCTGAATTCACTCAACCAGGCCATTGTTAGCAAGCTGGCTTGAATGACACATGCTGTAGCCTATAGAACTTCAGTCCCTGCCACAGAATCTGTGGGTGCTTTTTTTCCCCACACTGTGGTAGGCCTAGTTTCAGCTGAAATATGGATACATCTGGAATTCGACAATTATTTTTTTTATCGTCCAGTATGTGATTTCTGTGATTTGCTGCCTGTGTTTGTCCAGACGGCTTTGGCATTGAGAACACCATAAATCTGCGGAGTTACCGAAATGTCCCATGCTGAGTAAAAAAAAACAAATCGCACTGGAATGGAATAACCAGACAGAAATCTTTTTTGTTAGCATTTCCCACCTCTGCATTAGCTATATGTCAACAGGAACGTGGCCCCAAGCTGTAAGCCTGTTTAAGCATGTTTATTACACATTGCTATACTCAGTCTTCAAGCTGTGTTTTCTTCAATCAGTACTTAAGCAAATTTTGTAAACGTGTGGCACCTTTGTGGCCGTAAGAATGTCATCGAGGCTGAATTAAACTATGGCTCAGACATTGTACTCTTTTAGTTAAAGCTCTGTTATTTTGCACATGCTTCTTTGACATTTTTTAGTACAAATAGGAAGATATCCTAATCTGCCTACTCACACAGTGCATATAGAATTTTGTTAGAAGCCGACGACTCATCTATTATAGCAGTACACACAGTACAGTAACTTCGGTTGCCATGTTGCATATTTCCTGACCCAGATGTTTACAGATGACGTAGCTTTACCCCCTTGATCCAGATGTTTACCGATGATGTAGCTTTTACGCCCTTGAAAATTAAAAGGTTTGTACTTCTGTGTAGGATCCCGGAAGTAAGTTCCCTTTCTGCGTTCAGCTTGCATACACGAATATTTGCTGATAATGTCATTGTCAAGTATTGTTGCATAACATGTATATGGAATAAGGAAATGCCACTTGAAGAAGAACTTTAAACTTGAAGTAGCTAAATTAGCAGTTTGGATAGTATTTTTTTTGTTGTCAAGGCAATATTAGGCAGGCAACACTGTCCCAAGGCCGGATAGTTCAGACTGCTGGTGCATCAGTCACTGCAAGATTATTTAAAGTGTAAAGGAGAACTGATGAAAGTTATGAGAGCAAAATTAAGTATGGAGACACTGCACTGGGAATGTGATCACAACAGAGGCAGGCACTGTGTGTAGCACCTCCAGATGCATTGGGAATGTGATCACAATGGGGGCAGGCACTGTGTGTTCCACCTCCAGATGCACTGGGAATGTGATCACAATGGGGGCAGGCACTGTGTGTTCCACCTCCA
>JAODJX010000020.1:15023163-15043784 GCA_026776945.1 Isichthys henryi | reverse complement strand
CTGGGAATGTGATCACAATGGGGGCAGGCACTGTGTGTTCCACCTCCAGATGCACTGGGAATGTGATCACAAGGGGGTTAGGCACTGTGTGTTCCACCTCCAGATGCACTGGGAATGTGATCACAATGGGGGCAGGCACTGTGTGTTCCACCTCCAGATGCACTGGGAATGTGATCACAAGGGGGGCAGGCACTGTGTGTAGCACCTCCAGATGCACTGGGAATGTGATCACAATGGGGGCAGGCACTGTGTGTTCCACCTCTAGATGCACTGGGAATGTGATCACAAGGGGGTTAGGCACTGTGTGTTACCACCTCCAGATGATCTGGGAAGGTGATCACAGTGGGGGCAGGCACTGTGTACCACCTCCAGGTGCAGTGGGAATTTGATCACAGTGGAGGCAATCACTGTGTGCACCACCTCCTGGTGCAGTGGGAATGTGATCATAATGGGGGCAGGCACTGTGTGTACGTAGCACCTCCAGATGCCCAAAGAACTGAAATCAGCATCTCTGTGACCTCGTCTCAACAGAAATTATATATTGTATTGTATACGAGTTCCACACAGCTGTATTTTATCACAGGACTGATATTGAAAATCTACTTATTAGATGGGGTGGGGGGGGGGGCTGTATGATGTGGAATGGCCACATTCAAACTGATAAACAATTTTAATATAGTTTCACAAAGGTCAAATGTCCTCCCTTTGTTACCAGATCTAAACGTCGTTGAACATTTACCAGAAGTTCACCTCCATCCCTTAGAACCAAATCGCGATTTTAGCATTTCCGCAACGAAACTATCTATGTTATAAAGGTTGTTTTTATGAATTGACTGTAAAATTGGAAAGTTGTTTAATGTAAAGAATAACTCTGATGCATACCATCAATAAATGGGGGGCATCCTGCTGAATCGAAGCGTAACGCAATCTCGTCGCCCAGTTGGTCAGTCTTGTTTGAGCCTCCCGGGCTGCCGTAGCGGATCCGTTCTGTTTGAACCTCCCGGGCCGCCGTAGTGGATCCGCCTCTTAGTTTCGTTGTGTATAGCTTATGTGTACAACAGTGACAGATCGCAAGTGTTGGATCTGCGTAGCAGCACGTCCCGGCTTACTGACTACCCCGAAACAATGCGGATCTGACCATGGTCAAAATAATACCCTGACTCACAGGCCACTGAACGGGGGTGAAACACGTCTCCTGGCTGCAATGGACGCTGGTGACCATAAGGTATACGGGGTTATATAACGTACTGGCGGTTTATTAACGCAGGCCTGCTTAAGAGGAGATTCGGAGTAGGTATGTGGTGCTATTTAATTTGCAGACGACACCCAGATGTATGTGACCATGCCGTTTCGGGGCAGTATGCAGGGCCTTTTAATACACGGCAGTTTGGTTGGCTGTCTCAGTTCGCGTACGGAGAAACGCCGCCTGCAACTTGATAATGTCTGAAGTCTCACTCAACCATTTAAGAATATGCTTCATTAGTCCCTGCTTAAATATTTGCATAGCATTTTTTGTGTAATGTAACGGGGCTGTTAAATGACGTCCAGTCCCTGAAGTCACACGAACGTTACGAATGAAATGACGTGTCTGCCGCTCTTAATTATCTTATGAGTCTTAGTGTTTTATGGAGTCGTGCGTTTTTTTCCCCTCCCGTCTTAAAATAGGTAATGTTTAAGTAGAAATCTGTTTGGTGGCAAAGTGCAGCTGATAACAGTGACTTCCCCTGCTGTCTTACTTGTTGATCCGCATAAGTACTGCTCGTCTGACTGGTTTTACTTCATGCATTCAATTCCTTGGGCACGTTTGCCTTGCTCGGGCTGTTTCAGCCCTGCCACCCCAGTTACAGTAACCGATACTTAGCTTTGCCCAACTCTGCATGTTTAACTGCATTTTGTGTCTTTTGTATGGATGATCGATAACAAGGTACCTCAAAATATTCTGTTCAGGATTTCATATTTGGTAGTTTGTCACACTGCATTTTTAGAGTACCAGGTTTTTATCCTGTCTTTCATCCTTACTGCCCCAGCTTTATAAACGTTTTTACGTATGAATAGGGGGTAATAGGAATCTTTGCGGTTCATCTGCGAATAGGTAGCCAAGACAGACACGGGAAGACGATACTCATGCTTCTGTGACTGATATCTTATATGGGTTCATCTTTGTACATAGTTTTAATGGTTGATGCTTGGGATGTCTGGGCTGGTTTCAGGACAGTGGCTCGTCACCCTGGCCAGCCCACCAGTCCCACAGGGTGTCTCCCCCCGACTGTCCTTACGATATATTTTTTCCCTAAGGTGGGGGCGTTTTTCTCCCCTGTTTATGCAGAGTGTAGTTATGTGCTGTGCTACTCAACGCTCCTTTTTTGTTAGTGTTTTAGTGTCTGGTTGCTTTTTAAAGCACTTTGAGTGCAGACAATAGCCTTTCTTTTCATTGTATTTCAACAATTATCCATGGTTGAAATAGCCACTATTGTTCACATTTCACTAGGGGCGTTGTTGGACAGGCCCCCCACCCCCCATTACCAGTATGATTTTTGAAAGCCTAGTGTGAGATTTTAATGGGGCTCAGGATGTTTGGTTGCTGGAGGTGCCTTCAGCTCCCTGAAGCCTTATTGTGTGGATATCACAGTACGCAGACAGGCTGCAGTCTAGTCTACACCTACACCAGCTTTTACTTAAGTGCTGTGTAGACCTGCCAGTTGCCAGTAATCGGATTTATTCAGTCAACAGAGCTCAGTTTCCATCTCGGTTGCAGGAGAGATTAATACATTGTAGAATTTAAGCTGTCAGCATGCAAGTGTTTCCTTACTTATCAAAAAATATATATATGCATCTGTTTGTCAAGTTTTGTAACCCCCTCATAGGTATAAAAAAAAATAAAATAAAGGGAACTTCCACAAAACCTAGATGATAAAAAGTTTGGTTGAACCGCCCCCAAATATGTTGTAGACGGATCGATGGATAGAATGCTGTGTCATACTTTTCCAGTTCAGCGAAATTTCCTGTGAATCACCTTAAATGACTCTTAATAAAAGAATTTTTTAATTTGAAAAATAAAAATAAAATATGCTGTATAAAAATGCAGAATATGCCGTGCAGCATATTTAAACAAGCAGGATATGTACACGGTACAATGCTTTGTGCATGAACGGGCATTATTTCTCATGACTGGTAGTACTTCGCGTTGCACACGGTATTGCACATGATGCGTAATATTGCACATAACATGTAAACATGTAATAGCATAACAAATATTTCTGTGCCTGAGAGTCGCGGTGCATGGGGTTGTTTAAAGTGAAGTGAGCCTGAGTTTCTGAGGGTTCTAGAGAATAATCAGCTTTTGAGTCTGGAGGTGTGTTTTTTTTTTTTATTGCTCTGTAGTGCCTTCTGGAGGGCGAGAGGGTTATGGCAGGGGAGGGTGGTCTCTTCTGGAATGTCTACGGCTTTAAGGCACCGTGGTCTGAAAATGTCTTGTGAAGAGAGGGGATGGCCGGTTATTTTCTATGTGCTGTCCCCCACGTCTATTGTTGGTATTGTTGGACCTCTTGGGTCTTGATAATCCGTTCTGAGGAACCACTGACCTCTAGAACTGAACTGAACTTGAATGGAAGATTTGGCAGAAATTGTTGTATATTGGCAGAAAAGAGTACCAATCTGTACCCTTGAGGGGACAGGTACTCGTCGCTGGGGCCGTACCCTCAAGGGTCTGCCAATCGTACCCTAGCTGTAAGTAAATGCACCTTTTAAGGTACAGAAATTGAACTTTTTTGTACCATTGTGGTACATTAATGTTGTTTGACCCTTGAGGAATAAAACTGTACCAGGGCTGTACCCTTATTCCCGACTGTGTAGGCCTTTCTGATCCCTGCTTTTGTTCCTGCACCTCAGGATGCCCTTGTGGTCCCTAGCTTGATTCTGATCCTGAACATGAGCTCCTTGTCAAATCAGGTTGATTTGAGGGCCTCCTGGAGGCAGCATGATGCACAGAGCTACCCTTTTCCTCAAGGGTCCCCCTCTCCCCCCAAGCAGGCCGCCGTACTCCATGTATTACCAGGGGAGCATTTCTCAGGCAGGCCACCTTGTCCAGTGATGGTCGCTGTTGTGTAAATATCATTCCGACTATTTTAAGAATTTTATGTTTCTTTTTAATGACCAAACTTAGGAACGTTTGTGATTTATATTACTATTAAATTTGCTAACTGTAAGACATTTAGCTGTGTGGTATTTTAAAGAGTTGAGCATTTTTTGGCCGTTTTCTTACTTACTTTCCCCTGGAATTAACTGCAGTCTTTCTCAAAGATATGATCCTTCAGCAGCATGTTTACCATGTAAATAGTGAATGGTTTCAGCAGGGATTTTTCCCGTGGGAGTTTGAGTGACACAGCGCTGAGGGGATTTTGTGTTTGTTGTGCGTCCGTCATCCCATTGCCCCTGAAAATAAACCCTAACCCTCCAAATGAAGATCCCAGCTTCTGTTTGCTGTGCTGATCAAGGTGAAATAGTTGGGCTTCATTTACTATTTAGCTAATGCGTTTTGATATCAGCTGTTATTGCTGTTCACGGCTGCTGTTATCAGACACAGATTCCTGGTCTGATAATAAACCCCAGGGTTTATTACCCTGGATAGACTTTTTGCTTGACACAGATAGAGAATTAGTTTTGGGAGCCCTGCTGATTATGAACCGTAAGCTTATTGGCTCTGTAGGAGGTTCTTCAGGTGCCAGCAGAGGAGGCACCCCGGTGATGTTGTCTCCTTGATGGCCCGCCCTGCGGGGCGTGCCTCCGCGAGGCAGAGAGGCTGGGTGCCACCAGCTTTCAGGAACTGGCACTTGCACTCCTCTGAGTTGCGAGTAAATATGCGGCTGCCTCACTGGGTCCGCAGTAAATGCAAGCATTTGGGCGGTCACGTTCCTGAAGCGCATGTTTGTGTCTCCATCCACATTGCGTCACGCAACTGTGACTTTTGTGACACGGTGTTTGGAAATAGAGAGTGTGGATATTTGGGCCCCACCGAGGACGCGGTTTCCCTGCAGGTGACTGCAGTGGCGATTCTCCGGCTGTCACCCTACTCTGCTGAGTATGGTGCTTCATCTCAGGTTTTTTCTTCTTCATAGCCTCTAAATGCTCTGTGGTCATGCTTTTCGTCCCGCGCAGGCTGTGCAGCTATCGGCCGAGGTGGAGCCCTTCGTGCCAGAGAAGAGGGCCCTGGACCCCAGCCTGGTGGCCATGGGACTGTCCGGCGAGGTGGGCGGGGCTGCCCCTGAGGGTTCGCCCATTCCCAGTTATCTCATCACCTGCTACCCTTTTGTCCAGGAGAACCAGCCCAGCAGGTACGGACCTGGTTCCAGTTTGCTGGGGGAGGGTGTCGCAGTGCTGTGCTGCCTGCTCTCACCGACTTGGTCGCAGGCTCCCTGAGCTCAGTGAAAGGCAGTGTAGCACAGGCAGCACTTGTTTTGTTTGGCCGGACCTGGGTGGGCGGGGTCTGGCTGTGCCAGTAACACAGCAGAAATGTCCACTTTGTTTCTGCCAGTTGAAGGGAAGTTTGCGGAGTCACTGTTTGTAGAGACTCCCCATTTTCTGACCCTCAACTTTGGGCTCAGTGACTGTAGCGGCTGCTTTGGGGGCTTATGAGCGTGGGGGGGGGGGTTGTGGATATGAGCATGTGGGGTCTGACTCTGATGTGCCTCCTGACCAGGCCCCTCCCCCTATATGGTGGCGACAGCAGATGGCTCCAGCCCAGCCCCAGCCACAGCAATCCCTACATGGCCTACCACCTTCTGTCCTCGGGCCAACCTGCGATGCCCAGCGACCACGCTTACTACCACCTGGTGCCTGCTTCCTGCCCCCCCCTGCTGGGCATCTACCCATCTTTCCCCTCTGGCTATGGCACTGCCCCGGTCGCAGCACGTAGTGCTGTCATTACAGACTGTGGCGACCTCCCCTTAGCGCTGGGCCAGGTCATCCCTGCAGCCAATCAGAGGGCAAAGGCCATCTCACGGGCGACCGCACTACCCAAGGTGAGCGTCAAGATTGTCTCTAAGGGTGACCTTGCGAGAGAACATTGTGACATTTTGGCCTCATCTGGGTCTCTTTGGAGTCTAGCAGCAGCCGATGTACCAGCCCCAGAGAGGCAAGAGAGCTCCGAGTCGAAGTGTGATGGTCCAGAAGGAGGTGCCGACCTTCAGCCAAGATGGTCGGCCCAGAGCCATCATGCTAGTGGACGCTGCTCAGCAAACCGGTAACTGGGATGGGGGTCTGTCCTGGGGATCCACCACAGAGTCTCCTTTTAATCATGTGTGTCGTTCAGTGGCTGAGGGTACTGTCAACATGCCCCGTCTTTTCCGTCACCTAAACTATCAGTCCGTTAAAGGTTTATTTTTCTTGGGGTGTAATGGATTTTGCTGCAGGGCTTTCTGGGATGGGTGCAGAATCGGTTGGGGCGTGTGCCTGCCCTTCAGAGAAACTCTGAGGTGGCCTCACACACGCCCTGTGCGGCATTCTCTCCGTACTCACCCTATACCCTTATGAGTTTTACTTTATAGTCTGTTCGGTTGACATCTCACAGCACTGTTTGTGTTTTGTAGCTCGGTGGGTGACTGGGTTTCCTGCCATGTACGCTTTAAGGAAACCATGCAGCTGAAACATTTGCGCCGGTTTATTTGTCACTCGTTGAAGAATATAGAGTGATGGGGGGGGGGGGAGGAGCAGACTGAGATGGATGTAAACTCAGTGTCCCCCTCCCTCGATACTGCACTCCTCAGATTTACCAGGGGCGGCGGACGGGGCCAGCCCATCGCTGTGGAAGAGCCGGGCACGGCGGAGGCGGGTGGGACACCTGGGGTTCCAGCCGTCTGGAGAGCAGGGTGCTAGCGAGGCCGACATTGACAGTGACAGTGGGTACTGCAGTCCCAAGCATGTCCAGGCAGCTGCCGCCCCCCACGGTGCTTCAGCGGTACGCCCCCTAGTGTTGGCAATGGCTCTGGCTAGTGTGTAATTAGCGATTGTTAATGGCCAAAGCTAATTTGCATCTCTTTTCCATTTTTACAGGGGGTGGAGGCTGCAGTGATGACGGGTGAGACTGAAAAATACACTGAAATATGTACAGGCATCAGATTTTCTGGCTTTCATTGTTTCACTTCTGTTTTTTCCCATGTTTGTGTTGCTCTGTAGGTGTCAGCTGGCTGGGTGTGGCCTCCCAGAGGCCTTGGGGGGACAGGAATGGTGTCTGTCACAGGGAAGGACGAGTGCCATCTGAACAGAGAGCCTATTCACAGGTAAACCACCTGCAGAGGTCTGCGGCAGCCAGTCCAGAACACCCTGTACCTCCAGCTTCCAACTTAGAGTGCTTTTACTCCTCTGCACGCAGCACTCCTCCCCTGACTCCTCTGCACGCAGCACTCCTCCCCTGACTCCTCTGCACGCAGCACTCCTCCCCTGACTCCTCTGCATGCAGCGCTCCTCCCTGACTCTCCCCTGACACCTCCGCACGCAGCGCTCCTCCCCTGACTCTCCCCTGACTCCTCCGCACGCAGCGCTCCTCCCCTGACTCTCCCCTGACTCCTCCGCACGCAGCGCTCCTCTCCTGACTCTCCCCTGACTCCTCCGCACGCAGCGCTTCTCCCCTGACTCCTCCGCACGCAGCGCTCCTCCCCTGACTTTCCCCTTGACTCCCCCGCCCGGCGCACGTTCCTCCCTGGCTCCCCGCCACGCGGCATGTTCCTCCCCTGACTCCTGCCATCCTCAGCAGGACACCCAGGTGCAGCAGGGGGGCCGCAGTGGGTGCAGCGTGGCAGAAAGGGGGTCTGGCCCTCAGATGAAGCTGCTTTTGGGGACGGAGCCCAGCACAGAGCCCCTCTACTTTGAGGTGAGAGCAAAAACATCCCTGAGTTCCCCAGTGTGGGGGCTGTTTTCAGGGGCTAAATGGAGAGCAGAATGTTCAGCTTGGCTCGACAAGATGCAAGATGATATTTTGTTACCAGGATGAAGAGGAGTTTCCTGGACTGATGTCAGGAGGAGGAGGAGGAGGAGTAGTAAGTCCTCCTCGGGGTACCCTTGAGGGTGTCCCGCCCAAGCTCCCTATGGGCCTGGTGAGAGTCCTGCCTGCAGCTCCGCACATGGCCAGGATGGGCTGTCACACCATGGCAGGACCAGAGTCCAGTTTAGCAGTAGCTTCAAGATATGTTTGGGGTTGATGTCATGGGGGGAGCTGAGGTACGGCCAAACCGGCCAGCCCTGTGGCGCCGGCCGGGGTGTGGGTCCGGGGAGGCACTGGTGAAGCCAGCCTGTCTTTTCCTTCAGCTGGACAGTCTTCCAGAGGGTTCGCCCATCAGCATCGTGAAGACGCCCATCCCAATCACCACCTCGGTGCCCAAGCGGGCCAAAAGCCAGAGGAAGAAGGCGCTGGCAGCCGCCCTGGCTACAGCCCAGGAGTACTCGGAGATCAGCTGGGAGCAGAAGAAGCTGCAGGTGGGCGGGCAGGGCCTGGGGAGGGTACTGCCCCCGCTGGCATGTTGGGGTTGTTTATTGAGCTGCTGGGTGTCTGTGTGTGCTGTCATATGTGGATCTGAGAACAGCGCCTCCGTGTCGCCTGCAGGAGGCGCTGTCTAAAGCGGCGGGAAAGAAGAGCAAGACCCCAGTGCAGCTGGATCTGGGAGACATGCTGGCGGCCCTGGAGAAGCAGCAGCAGGCCATGAAGGCTCGGCAGCTGACCAACACCAAGCCCCTGTCCTACACAGGTGCCCACGGCTCGCCACTCTGTGTCCCGCCATAGCAAAAGCACAAGAAGCCCCCGCCCCTCACCTCTCTGGGCCAGTGGGGTTGCATTATTTCAGGCTCCAGTAGGTTAATTAGCAATGGAAGGTATGGGGTGAGGTTACATTCCTTAGCCTCGGCAGGCAGCACAGCCTGAGGCTGATACCAGGGCAGTGAACGAGTCCCTAATGTGTCAGTAACGAGCTGCTTCTTTCCAGTGTCCTGTGCTTTGCTCCGTACTCTACTGTTGCGTGTCGTTTTCCTTAGACTTCCTGTTTTCTCCCATTCAGGAAGCTGTAAATGATGTGAGCTGGTGTGTGGGTTTGGTCACGCCATGGGGAGAGGGGGCGGGCGCTCTGGCGAATTCCCGGAGGGGCTTGTGTTCTGCTCTGTAGATTTAAATCAATCAAATACGTCACAGGGGACATTGTGCAAGGACTAGAGGTGGAAAGTTCAGCTCCAAAAAGTACAAATCCAGACCAAGGTTTTCTTTCAACCAATCAGTTGAGTAGTCAGTGCCTGTGACCCAGTGCCTGGGTTGGTTGAAACAAAACTTTGGTCTGGATTTGTACTTTCTGAACCTGAACTTTCCACCTCTGGTTAGGACTCTCTCTGGTTAGGGTCTGCAGCATGCCTTTAATTGGGGGTGATGCAGTCTACTCACGATTCAGTTCGATAGACGATCCAGGGCCCACACGTGTCTTCCCTCGCAGTTTTTTCAAAAAAACCTGCTTGAAAACCAAAGACCATAAAGGTCTTATTTTTTTCTTTATAGGCATGTACATTAAAAAAAAAAAAAAAAAAAAAAAAAAGTTGTTTCAAACCATTAAACTCCATGTTTTTTGTTGCAGTTTTTTTTCCATAATTCTGCAGACTCTGCAAAATGCAGAAATAAAATCAAAGCAAAACTGGGCTTTGGACTGTTGCATCCTTTTGTGTTAACATTAATAAATGGTTTCGTGCCACAGCGCGAAATAAATCACATACCACAGTCTACAAGAGGGCGATCAATTTAAAGCAGATAGCAACTAGTGTTAATGTCGATAAGAAATTGAGGACTGGTTATGCGATGGCAATAGTTGTCTTTCTAGTTAAGTTATTGAACTTTGGTCCATGGTCGTCAAAGGGAGTTACGTTTGACACTTAGGTATCTTGTGCAGTTTCTTAACCTGAATTTCATCAATAAAATACCTTGTATCTGAAATAGTGATACAAGCTATTTAGAATGTTTGAAGCATGATGTTATTCTGTCACTCTGCTAGTCGGCACGTTGACTGCCCTCCCAGTCAAGGACAGCGGGGGCAAGCTCTCAGTTGCCAGTGCCAGGAACCATGCCTGCACCCCGCCTCACAACATCCTGGACTCCAGTGCCCCTCGGGTCAAGAGGGGCAAGGAGCGGGAGATCGCCAAGGCAAAGAGGCCCACTGCACTGAAGAAGGTAGCCACTAGGGGGCAGCAGGGAGGCAGAGCAACACTCTTTAGCTTTAAAAATCACTTTCTGCTCCATTAATGGGTAGCAAGCAATTACAGTTACATGAGCCGTTTAAGTAATGAATGACAAATAAATAAATAGTAAACGTTAATTAAACCCCAGGGGACATATAGAGCTGAGGAAGCCTTCAGGAGCCCATTAACATGTTGATGAACGGTCAGGAACACATGCGTCTGTGTCCGCAGGTCATCCTGAAGGAGCGGGAGGGGAAGAAGGGGAAACCGCCTCTGGACTCTGACGTAGCAGGAGCAGAGGAAGAGGAAGATGATGCCTCGCTGTCTTTCACTGAGGATCTGACCCAGGAGCACCTGACCCCAGACGGTGAGTAGGCCAGGTGTTCGCCTGATGTTAGCTTGGTCCCAAGGGTGCTCTGACTTGATGAGTCTTGGCAAATAATGACTTCAGTGAGCTGAACAGCAGTGTCACGAGGAAAACTGGCCAGTGACCGGCCAGATCTGATGTGAAAATCTGCTGCAGGAAGCTTCACTGTGATCTTTCTTTACGTAGAGTATAGATTGGGACCCTGATGTGGGTCTCGGTTCAGGGTTCTGCAGTAACACTTGAGAAAAGTGTTTAACCTGAAGTAGTAGAAATGTATGTACAGCCCTCTGTTTAAAACACAAGATGCTTTGAATTAAACTGTCAGTCAGACCCTAGATGATACTCTTATAATGATTTACTGAATCTCTTTTCAGAGCACAGTCTGAGCGTGCCCAGTGAGCCCTCGCTGTCCCCGGCTAGCCAGAACTCTCCGTACAGCATCACGCCCGTGTCCCAGGGCTCTCCGGCCAGCTCAGGCGTAGGGAGTCCCCTCGCTGCCTCCACCATCACCAAAATCCACAGCCGGAGGTTCCGAGAGTGAGTCCCGTCCCAAGCTCTGTCCTCCCTGTGGGTGGTTCCATTTCACTTTTGTCGTAACTTCTGTGCCCTGCAGCGACCGCTGACCGTGTTCTTGTTTGTGTGCCTCAGGTACTGCAACCAGGTGCTGAACAAGGAGATCGATGAGAGTGCCACCCTCCTCCTGCAGGAGCTGGTACGCTTCCAGGAGCGCATTTATCAGCGGGACCCCAACAAGGCCAAGTCTAAGCGGCGGCTGGTCATGGGGCTCCGCGAGGTCACCAAGCACATGAAGCTCCTCAAGATAAAGTGTGTCATCATCTCGCCCAACTGTGAGAAGATCCAGGCTAAAGGTGTGGACCAGCCTAGGTGGTTCCAGTGCTCAGGGTCCTGGGTGGGAGTAATGAAGGGGGGGAGCCCATTATCTGTAATCTGGAACCAAGAATCATAACTGTCACCCCTCCCTCTGTGAACAGGAGGTCTGGATGAAGCTCTGTACAATGTCATCGCCATGGCCAGAGAACAGGAGATCCCGTTTGTGTTCGCGCTGGGCCGCAAGGCGCTGGGCCGCTGTGTCAACAAGCTGGTCCCCGTCAGTGTGGTGGGCATCTTCAACTTCTCCGGAGCCGAGGTTAGTTGGGGGGGGCCTGAATGACACCTATCTGGGACCCATGACAGCTGTGTTGGGGCGGGGGCATGAGAGAGAGGCTGTGCTCATGAATGTCCCTCATCAGTGAAATCTGTTCATACTTTCAGCAGAATCCCATGTGGTGTGAATTGTTATAGTTAAACATCAACCACGTCCTTTATCAGGGACAAAAATATCCAGGGTTATTAAAGTGTTACATGGTCTCTTACCTTGTAGCTGCTTTCTGTGGAATGTGACTGATGTGCTTCTGGTTTAACTTGTGTTTCTGCGTGCAGTTCTGTTCAGTCCAAGCGGAACTTAACCCTGTACCCTCATCAGTCACAAGCCCGGTTCCTTAACCGCTCTTGCCCTCAGGAGCTCTTCCACAAGCTGGTCTCTCTGACGGAGGAGGCCCGTCAAGCCTACCGGGACATGGTGTCTGCACTGGAGCAGGAGCAGGCCGAGGAGGCTCTGAGGAGCGTCAGGAAGCTCCCTCACCACATGGGGCACTCGCGCAATCCCTCGGCTGCCAGCGCCATCTCCTTCTGCAGCGTCATCTCCGAGCCCATATCTGAGGTCAACGAGCAGGAGTACGGTAAGGCCTGCGTGCTCCTTCCGAACCAAAGTCCTCTTAGGACATGAACCCGCAGCTTTGTGGTTATAAGCAGTGTGGGAAATTAAGCTTTTCTCACTCGCCTGAGGTGGGAAATTTAGACAAAGGTCTCAGGCAAAATACTGAACACTTACCTGCTGACTAGTATATAAAAAAGAATCACATGTCAGAATGCAACAAAAAACGCATTACGGTGTGTATTCATCTCTTGGCACAGGTACAAAAAAAAAGATGTTTTAAAGGGGCTTTAGTGACCTATCCATGTAGGATGTTCTGCTGGGAGTTGCCTAGTTTTGGAGAAACCGGCTGTAGAAATGTCGGTCATCTCTCGAATATGAGTGAATGTCATTTGTTCTGTGGTGATTAAAGCCAAAAAGACACATTTCAGAAATTCAACAGATATGATTGGTGTGTGGAGTTTGGTACTGTAGAAGGAAATAGTTCGTACGTTAAACTGCTCACTACAGAGTCTGTGGATTATCTTCAATGACCAGCTTATAATTTTTGGTAAGAGACATTGCTGTTGAGTTGTTCAAAATGTTTCAAATTACCTGCAAAACTAGGCAACTCCCAGCAGAACAGCCTAGATGGACTGATCACTGAAGTCCCCCTAAGACATATCTTTTTCGATTTTGGGGTGAACTGCCCCTTTAAGTCTAAAAAAAATACTCAAAAAAGAAAATTCTAAGATGATGATGTGTTCAGGGTCATCTCTGCCAATCCTAGTTTCAGGCTCGGTTTAATTGACCTTTTTTTTTTTTTTTTTTTTGGATAATAAAAATTCCACCCCTAGTTATCAGCGTTACTCAGACGCTGCCCAAAACGCCATGGTGTTTTGTAGGCTTACGTTGTTGTCTTAAGACCTCTTCAGTCCTGTGCTTAAATTCTTTTGGGCCAGCTTCAGCCCCTCATCAGCCAATCATTGTGGTTCTTCATTGTCCCTTAGAGACAAACTGGAGGAACATGGTGGAGTTGTCAGATGTCCAGGAGCCTGCCGAGGGCGGCGCTGAAAGAGAGCCAGGCAGCAAGCCGGCCCAAACTGCTGCGGCAGGCCAGTCCAGGAACATGGGGCTCGCGGCCGAGAGGGAGGATGGCCGTCTGGACGACTCGCTGGAATGCGCCTCGCAGCACTCGCAGCACTGCACAGAGACCGGCTCCCTCGACGGCAGTGGGAGGGACCCACACAGCTCCTCCATCACCAGCACAGCCAGCACGCTAGTGCCCGGAATGTTGGAGGAGGGTGAGGAGGAGGAAGAGGAGGAGGAGGAAGAGGAGGACTATACCCACAGAGCTGTCTCGATGGAGGTGCCGCCCCTGAGCAGCCGGATCGAGTCATGGGTCTCAGAGACCCTGGAGAACCTGCAGTTACAAGAGATCCAGAATAGCAGTGAGGATGAACAGGCAGTGGTGGGAGAAGGTGTACCCAGTGAGGAAGAGCTGGATGCGGTGGAGCTTAGTGAACCCACGCTGGACTATGAAGAGCAACAGCTAGATGCCAAGGGCAGCTCACTTTGACAGACCGCACTCCGCCTCTTCCCTGTCCAACCCAAAACCAGCACCCCCCCACACCCACTCATAGCATGTGAGTTATTGAGACAGCCTGCCTGGTACAGGAATGGGATGGATTACCTCAGGAAGTTCTCCTGAACTATCTCCATCAACACAGTGGACCATGGTCTCAAATTGTTAGCAATTTTGGAATTATAATCAGTTCTGAAAACGTATTAAATTATTGTATGAAGTTTGAGTAGTTCAAAATTCTTTAAAGAAGGTCTTAACTACTTATCTCTGCACCTACTAAATTGGACCATAAGGAACACTAAACCAAGTCTGTGCTATTTTCCGGTGGGAGTTGGACGGTTTTGAACCCTGTGTCTTCCTTGATTCTGCCTGTTTGATTTACTGTTATATGTGTATTAGTGGACTGACAGTAGATGGCACTGTGCTGAAAATGAAGGAAATGTAAATCCAGACCTGCTTCGGTTTGGAGCTCATTTATCACACTAACCTGCAATGAACCTGCACTCATTTTTGCACAAGACACATAAATGTCAAATGCAGATGACTCATGCTAACAGATTACCTGCACATATGACCCCGTATAACAGGTGTAGGTAATCAAATGTAAGGAAACAGATATTCCATTTAGTTTTATAGGAGTTATGATGTCACAGTCACAGAAATGAACTTTTAAGTACAAAACATTTTCATGTATTACTAACTTATAATAAAATGAAACTAATATTTCTACAGATTATTTTGAAGGTTATCAAGAATAACATGTACCAGTGCAATTTTAAATGTCTTGAGCAGATGATACTAGATTTAGTGGCACAATTTTGCTGCAATTGGTTTTTGATACAACTTTTATATCTGTTTTTCTCAGAGGGTAAGACACAAAAAAGGAATCCAAGCTGGTCTTTGGCTTAGAAAATAATTCAGATGGACATTAGTGTAAGAGTGTTACATTGATTGACCTTTTTCTGTTTTTATTCTGCATTTTAGATAATTAATTCTGAGATGCCTAGCAGAGCATGCAGACTTGAAGAGTATGTTAAATGTTGTTCTGGTGACAGCCTTAGGAACCATAATTTAAACAATCAGGACTTAAGAAAATTAATTTGGCTTTTTTCCCACTAATTTCATGTATTTGTTTTATATATTTTTAGTTTTGAACGAAGGCAATGTATGTGTATGTACTGTGCACTGTTCTGAGCCTCTGGAAAAATACTAGCAGTTTGTGTCACAAGGACAAAATGCTCTAACCCTTCTTAGCATATAAGGCAAGATTTATACACTCACACACTTTCTTTTGCTCTTTTGGGACCAATCAAGGGACCTGTAACATTAACGTCAAAAAGCTGACTGGGTTTTCTCCAAGGCGCACTTTAAATGTGTAGATTTTAAAGCCAGTCCGAATTTTACACATCTGAATAACGTGATAATACACAGCATGATGACAGCGTGTTACTGAGGTATATCTAAACTGAATTGTCTCCCTTTTTATACTAAAGGTACTGTACTTGTGTGTGAACAATATTCCTGGCGTTACTGTATTTTATTAATGTTTACCCAGTAATAATCGAGAAGGCACCATTTGCACAATGTAAATACTACTACATTCTTACTTGTACCTAATGTGAAACCCGAGCTGTATGAAGAACTCTTAAGCATATTGCTTTTCTTTATTACATTTAAGCGTGTCCCTTTAAACTGACTCACCGTAATTACTTACAAAAAAAACATTGATTTTGAAATATAAAGCCAGACAAGAGGCGTTCTACTGAGATAAAATGAAACTTTAATTTAATTTTAATGAAATTGTAATGTTTAAATTGAATCTTTTTTTTTAAATTACACTTTAATTGAACATAGTTGTAAGATTCTTTATATATGAGGAAATATGTAGGAAAAATGTCTGCTTCTGCAATATATATTTCAAAATAATTTTGTAAGGACTGGAGCTTCCAGAGTGATTTTCATGCCATAACTGTTTTTTTTTTTTCTTTAGAAACTGGTTCAAGTATTTTAACAGAATTTATATTTAAAAAATCCTTCCATCCATCCACTAACCCTGCTCTGGGTGGCAGGGGGGCCTTGCAGCCTGTACCAAGCAGCATAAGGCACAAGGCTGGACTACACGGTCGACGGCATGCCACCCCAACGCAGGGCACATGTGTACACAGTCTTATGCTATGAGCAATTTAGAGATGCCCCCACTATGCAGACATACAGGTCAAAAACCCCCAGTTCTGTACATGTGAAATTTATGCTACCATTTAGAGCCACTGTGCCGCCCTGAGATTCATTTGTAGTAAAATCACTTTTCACTGAGTGATTATGTATGTGATTCCCTGTCATTTCTGCAATAATGTTTTTAAGCATAATAGAATTGACAATTTACTATAAAAGGCTTTTCCTGGGGGCTTACTGGCTTGCTTGGACTTCTTTATTTAAACTGTTCTGTTATAAAGAGAGGTTATTGTAAATCATGCATTTTTTCTGAAATTAAAAGTCTTTGTCTTTCTCTTTGTATGTTTGCTTGGCATTTTTCACACTTGAAAATTATAGGGTGCTTAATTGTGCTTGAAGGATTGTCATTGGCTTCCGTTTTGGAGGGTAGTAACCCGAAAAGGGGATTATTAACTTTAATAATGTAAGCAAGGAGCACAGACAGAAGGAAATGGCAAAGCTTCAGTACACAAGTCGTAAAGGGGTGTTGCTGGTGTTTTGCATGTGACTGAAGGAGGGAAAGTGAGTCTATTTAGGATCTACAAATGAGTGGGCAGGTGGGCAATTTCGGGCTGGAGTGAACATTTGAGAGGTTGAATCTGAACACCTGCTGCACCGATGGTTTTATATCAGTTCGGTTAACTAGCATATGCTCTCTGCCATGGAGGGGGGGGCTCTGTCTTAGCATCAGGTGACAGGGCAGACAAAGGACCAAGCTCCGCCCCATTACACAAAGCCAAGGCCCTTGTGCTGGCGACATCAAAGCCACCTGTCCGAGACACAGCTTAATCCAACAGAGTTCAGTTAAGGTCCATCAGAGGGCATTTCTGTAACACAGGAACGCCCCCACCGTGACGTTGGTATTTGGAAAGAAAGTACTGGAGAACCTCAGTGAATGCAATGTTTGCATGTAACTTTTTGTGTTTTTCCTTAAGCCTTAATGTCATCGCGACAAACAACATAAGTCAACAAGCTGTAATGCGAAAGTTGTGCAGCCATATCGTTAATGAGGTAACACCATGGACAAATGTTGTGTTTGTTTTATGGATGTACTGAAAAATTTCCCCGGCAAAATTTGTTACCCGGTGTGGGCTATGACGTTCGTGTTAAGCGTATGGCGTAAGAACCAATGAAAACGACGAGGGGCGTCCCCGTCGAGGGGCGTTCCTGTTTCCTTCTAGCTTAGTCGTTTCATCAAGAAGTCCACGCGTCAGTCTCAGCATGAAAAACCGTTACTGCACTTATTAAATCATAGTCATTTACAGAAATACGTCACAGGTCTAAAAGAGGACACACGTCCATAACGTGCTACTTAATGTATTTCAATTCTTATGTTAAAAGGTCTTTGCAGCCCGCACATCTATATCGTTTAAAATCAGTGTTATTTATATACTATTATGCATGCTAATACGATGTTGGGTTTCTTTACAAGGCTGGAATAGGGGAATTAACAGTATTGCATTTCAGGGACAGGCCAACCCGCCAATCGCTGCACGCGGTCCTTCCCGCGGCGCGAGGCGCCATCTTTCAAACCTACAGCACGGCAGCTGCTTCTCCTGGATCCTCCCTCTTCCTGGTTTAGGGGCTAAGGCCCGCCTTCCTCTGATTATTATTGGATATCTTCACGGGACGTGATCCTGTCTTCACTGGAATTGGCTTTTTCTACCGTCAATTTAAAAGTACGGCCGTCAATATAGCGTTAGCCGCTATTATTTGGGTAGGTCTAGTTTGTTTTGTAAGGCTTTAAGATTATAGAAATGTAGGCAATCTTAAGTTTAATTAATGAAATCCATGTTTAGATTCTCATGTTATACTAGACTTCGCCCATCTCATTTCTGTCAGACGTTAAAGGTAAACTTCATGGCTTGTTTGCCGTCCCTACGGTGCTTTAAATGAATGTGTCAGCGCTACGTTTTAGTATTTTTGAATTTATTTTAAATATCGCTTTAACCAATCTCTCACCTGTCATATACTAATTTGCGTTATACATTGTGGTATCGCACTTAGGTATTTTGTTTTGATGATTATCAATGCAACGTTGTAACTCCGCGTAGTACTGGTTCAGCATACCACAGTAACTGTTTATTTATGCTGGAGTAGTTACAAATTGAACGTCCAGAGAGGTATTGTTTATTGTTACCTGTCCTGGTCATCGCGGTTTTTCTACTTTTGTATCCTAGAAAGTTCTACGTGTTTCACATCCGGTTAACTCAGAGTGCACGTGAATTGCTACAATATAATCTATCCTTAAATGGGAAATGGGTTTATAAATATATGTGTATGTGCGCGCTACAAATATTCGCAGCAGTCGAATATTACCAGCCTTTTCCACTAACTAGAAAAGAACAGCAGACCAAACCCTGACGCCAAAGGGAGATTGCTGGTTATTAACATTGTCAAAACCCCGGCTTGACAGGGTTAAAGTGATCGGCTCCTGATGCCGGCATGTCTATCGACTTTGACAGCGCTGCTCTCCAAACGCAGCATGAAGAGGAGGAATATGACCAGGAGGATTACGCCAGAGAACAGGAGGTACGCCATCCTATGCCACATCTGGGGAGGTTCGCTAGCTTTAAGAAGGAATGGTAGAAGAATGCACACAATCATTTTAGAAACTATGATCCACAGTTTTTCTGCTTTTCCTTCCAGTTGTCTGGAAGCTATCGTGGGAGCAGGACAAGCCGAACGCGGGTCTCTCGCTGCACCTTGAAAACTCCCACACTCAGTCTTTGGTTCGTTGGCTTGTAGTGATGTGTTTAATTAGTTTCATGCTGGTCACCAGGCTTACTGTAGCCATGCCGTGTTCTTGCTCATCAGCATGCCGATTCAGCCATTCCAGCGCAGTTCCTGAGCTGGTCCGCCTGTATGGTGCAGCCCTTATTATGCCCTTAATGAGATCATTTTATCAGGTCATTAAATATGCGGACATTAAGCTCTCTAGCTTATTTCTTCTGCATTTGCTGTACACGTACATGCTGTACACGTACATGTCCACAAGGGTGAGCCACTGCACCATAGTTGAGGCAGGACTCCGAACAAGATGGGTTGGACCATTGTACTCGAAGCCTCGTTTAAGCAATTCCTTTGAGAATTGCACTCTCAAACCGAACTCTTTCGACATGTGTTGTTTTGAAAGGTGGAGGATATTGATTTCTAACAGATGAGTTATTCTAGGGAATGTGGGAGCAGCGGTTTCCGGCTCACAGTAGTAAAAGTGCAGTTAATGTATTGAAGGATGATTCTGAATGCAAGGCGGCCGCTGGTTCTCAGACATACATGTATGCCCTTGGATTGAAAATGCTTGCTTTGATGGTCTGATATTCCCGTCCACAGAGGAACCCTCACAGCTTCTCCCTGTGTGATGTAAGGGCCCCGTGCCCCTGCCTTCGTTGTCTGTATCGGACTTGTGGTCCACAGTTATTCATCCTGTGAACCCCAGCCTGGGTGTCAGTCTGGGAGCGGCGCGTTGCTAACCTGACCCTGGGGAGGGCCTCTGAGGCTGGGTGTGGCCCAGCCTTTGCAAGCCCACAGCCCAAGCATAGCTGGGGGGAATGTTCCAGAGTGATGTCATTGGGCTGGCGCCGTGGCTGGCTGTCCAGCGCAGGACTGAGCAGGGCCAGACCTCACCACTCGTTGCTCTGCTGTTATATGCCTTCGTCTGGAGTTTAGCTCGACTCCACCCTTTCGAATGTTCGGGGATCCGGGGGCCAAGACCTACGTTTCAGCCATTCTGCTCGAATGAAAGGACATGAGTGGGGACAGGGGCCAGCAGACATGGAGCGAGCCGCTCATCAGGCGGCCTGATTTCGGTCATGCTTCACTGAAGTAAGCGTGACTCGCCCTCTGCCTCGGGGCCCTCGGGAGAACCGAGGTGCTGTTGGGCAGGTTCTACTTTGACCAGAGTGCCTCCTCACTTCCTTCCTCATGTCTTTCGGACTGGAGATGGTGCCTCTAGCTGCCTGGGCACAAATCAAAAGGCAGCAGTCAGGCTCACTTATGGGAACGTGACAGTTATTGGGGTCTCCGCATTCCTAGCTGGATAATGTCTAACCCCCTCTACTGGTATTTTTCGGCATGCTTAGATTTCGCTGATTCTTTTAAAATGAAAGTTTCCTTGTTTATTTTCCTCTGCAGTCAGTCGCTCATGTGTGCAGGTTTCCGCGTTGGTGACTGGTAACGTTTCTGCTCCAGTTAAAGGAAATACACAGCTCTCTCTTCCATGGCATTTGCTCGGATGGGAGTCGAGGCGAATAGGGGCGGTTTTCTGGTTTCCGTGGTGGGTGTTCAGCAGCTGTAATGCCTCTTCCCGGTAGGTCTGGTATCTGAACTTTGTTATCGGTACGCGTGTTGCTGTCACATGACCTGGGACCCGGAGCGCCGTTTCCACTCCATGTGCCACTTGGGCTGGTGTTCTGGGCTTGCAGCTGCCCCCGAGGGCCTTGCCTTCAGCCGCATTTACGCAGCTCTGACTCTGCGCTCTCCCACAGCTGCCCCCCGAGGGCCTTGCCTTCAGCCGCATTTACGCAGCTCTGACTCTGCGCTCTCCCACAGCTGCCCCCCGAGGGCCT
>JAODJX010000020.1:15005596-15019203 GCA_026776945.1 Isichthys henryi | reverse complement strand
ATAAACAACACCAACTGGAAATGCAACAATTGCCTTGGGTTTGCAGGCGTTCGTGTTTTTGATTGTGGGAAAGAAGTGGTCAACACCAATGGATTTAACACCCCGGGGTTCTTGGAATGGTGGGGCCCCCCCCCCCCCCCCCCCACTGTTTATTTGGGCGTCTGTCTTCACCTTCTCTTTAGCGGTTCCGGAGTAGCCTCCGCCACGACCAACACCTCCTCGAGGGAGGACTTGACGGCTGAGCTGACGACAGAGATCCAGCGTCTCCTGGGGAGCCTGAAGAGCAAGAGACAGAAGATCTCCCAGCTCCAGGAGGACTTGCAGCAGGTGCGCGGGCAGGCCGAGGAGCTGCGGGCCCAGCTGGACAGGGCCGAGAGGAGCGCCCTTGACTCCAGGGTGAGCAGCACCTCCTGCTAGGAGCATCAGATACACTCCGCTGTCACCAGCCGCCAAGTAAGGTGCTTCATAATGGTGACAGGTAGTCATGCTACCTGGAAAGAAGGTGCTTTGGAGCTGGGTAAAAAAGTTCAAGCATATCAGGCTATGGGGTGACTCAGACTGCAACCTAAACATGTCCCGTCCGCAGAAAATGTCATGTAAAACAAATGAAGTGTTTTAATATGTGCTGCTCCTCTGTTCACCCTTCAGGTGAGGGAGACCGCTTTGGAGAAGCAACTGGAAGCATTCGGCATGGCCCCATCCCAGGAAGAGCTTCAACAGCTGCAGAAAGACAGGGAGCATCTCCAGGACCGCGTGGAGGTCGGGCTTCCAAGCGGAAGGGCCTGCTTTGTGTCGGGTAACCGGTCTAACATCACTTAGCATGCTTATTCATCCTGTTGCCCGACCAGAAACTGGAGAAACGGAACCAAGAGCTGAAGCAGAGTGAGGAGAAGGTACGGGCAGCCAATCTGGAGCTGTGCACAAAGATGAGAGAGATGATCCAGGAGCTGGACCAGGAGAAGCAGGAGACTGCTGCCAGGTAGCCAGTACCATGTGGGGGATTGGCTGTGCCGACGAGGGAAATTCTGTTAGTCCTTAAGATGCATTTAAATGTAATTATGGCTCATCAAAATCGTATTAATGTGAAACTGTGAGCTGGTTTCTTGTAAGCAGCCTTATTTTGAAAGCTGTTTTACAAACGGGCAGCACTGCGGTAATTCTGTTTTGTGTTTGGTCTCGTGGAGGTACGAGAGGACCCAGCAACAGTTCCGGGATGACGTGGTGAACCGTGTGCGTGTGGAACTGACCCAGGAGCACGCGGTCCAAATGGAGGAGGTGCGGAGGGAGTGCCAGCAGGAGGTGCAACATCTGGAGTGAGTCAAGACGGCGCAGTGTCTTGTTAACAGCAGGTAGAAGATGGATATGGGCGTGGCCACCAGGGGGCGCACTTTTCTTTTTAATAGGTCTAATTGTGCATCATGAGGGACATCAGCTAAGCTGCGAGTCACGGTGGCCACAGTGAGCCTTTGCACACGCGAGTCTTCTGGATCGGCGACGAGTTTGCTGTTCTCCTGCAGGTCTAAACTGGCGGATATCAGTAAGGAGATGGAAGCCGTGCAGGAATGTTACATCGCCATCTGCAGGGAGAAGGACGGCCTGGAGCAGAGCCTCCGAGCCAGAATGGAGGAGCACCGGGAACATGAGAATGAGGTTGGCCTGGGCCCCAGTCCTGCCTGACATTCCGGCGGCGGCTTTCGAGACGAGCTGAAATGTGCGCGCCTCGCCTCCCCCCAGCTGCGGTGTCAGATGGAGCGGGAAAAGGAGGCCGCCCTGGCTCAGATGGAGGTACAGCACGGCGCTGCCAGGGAGCACTGGCTGAGGGAGCGAGAGCAGGAGCTCCAGCGGCAGGTGGAGGCGGAGGTGAGCTGCCCCAACGGGGGGACATCGCTATGGCGACCCTGAGACCCCGATCCTGGCTGCTGAAGGGGTGCACAGTTGGATCTTAACTCATCTCTGAGGGGGTGGGAACCATTATTTTGAGGTTAGTTTGATAGGGCGTTTGATAAGTTGTCATAGTTGGGATTTTTCATTGATATTAATGCAAACGTGTGTGTGTGTGTGTGTGTGTGTGTGTGTGTGTGTGTGTGAGAGAGAGAGAGTATGACTTAGTGTGAGAATTTTGTGCAGCATTAATATTGTTAATTGTTGAAAAGGTTGTTGTATAGAGGTATGTCCAGAATCATCATTGTAGATGTTCTTCCTGTTTTTCAGTTGGAAGTGTTGTTATTGTGTCAGTATTATCTTTTGTTATATGTGTTTTGTATGTTGGAGTCAGTAGCAATTTTGGTGCTCAAATTGGTCAATAGCAATCAGTCCATCTAGCAGCGCATTGCTCCGATATATTCGGGTCGGTATTGGCACTAATCCATACCTATTACTCAGATCAGGTACTGACCATGTGACCGATCCATGTGCGATACTTCCGCGTTTAGTTATTGGCAGTCTGTAAAATTGTGGCTCCTATTCCTTGTTAAATCAGTTTTAAACAAAGTGCACCAATTGTCCGATTGAACATGAGTATGGAAAAGCAGTGTATGATTTGGGAGTCGCTCGCTTGGGCTGTTTTTTTTCGCTCTCACTGCTGCTTGTCATACACGAGGGGCTGCTATCATGACGCTGTTGCCGGTGGGATTGTAATTGTGGGCCTTTTAAGCATTTGCCACTGCCGTATACTCGCTTGGAAGATATTGAACTGCAAAATTCTGTAAAAATGCTTTAAACAAGATGTACAAACGAAGAGGAACAGTACATCGTGTATGTTTCTAGTGGCCTGATTAAAGATTTTTTGGCATACATTTTTACATTTATATTTAGTAGTTGAAAAATATTCATATGTAAAACATAAGTATTTTTTTCTGCGGTTGTATATAATATGAGACCACTCTATATTTTTAAACAAATCTGCCTTTTTAAATCATGGTTTAACTGGGGGTTCTGCTGGTAGATGGTTATGCTGAGCAGTAGGAAACTTTCAGGTTCAAAGTTTCTAAGACAGCAGGACACAAGAATAAGGTGAAGCAACAGACACTGGGAATGACCAGAAACCAGCCAGATAAAAGGCGGAAGAGACTTTCTAACAACAGAGGTGACCGTCAACTTATCAGACAGTTTCTCATGAATCGGAGGTTGCCATCTAGTGAACTTCAAAAGGAATGGGGAACATTAAGTGCAGGTGTGAGGTGCACTGCTAGGACAGTGAGTATCAGGATCCCAGAAGCAGGACTGAGGTCCCATAAAGGAAGAAAGCAGTCCTCCATTAATGAGTAACAGAGAAGCAGGCTGCAGTTTGTGTTGGAATCTGTATCCGTATCAGCAGTTGTATATCGGAATCGGATCAGAACTGCAGTGTGGAGAAAACATGCAAACTCCCTGCACACCTCCAACTCTGCTACCCGTTTAATAAAGTACAGTAATGTGTCATTTTTAGGTATTTAATTACATCATTGCATTTCTGGGGACCTCCTATTCTGAGACGTGGAAAGGGCTACACCCTCGTAGTGTAATGGCACAAGTCATTTTGTGGATGTTTGGCTCTAACCCCCATAGACGATGCAGGTCTCTGTGAAGAAGGTGGAGAAGGAGTGGGCCCAGCGGCTGGAGCAGGCAGGTGGGGTAGGAGGCGCTGAGGCCAGCGAGCGAGCCTCTCAGACGGAAGGAGTGGTGCAGGGCCTCACCCAGGTGCAGGTGGAGGCCCAGCTCGGCGCTCTGAGGCTGGAGCTGCAGCAGGAGGCGGAGCAGGCACGAGCCCAGGCGCTGCGGGAGGCGGAGCAGGCGCGAGCCCAGGCGGTGCGGGAGGCGGAGCAGCGGCTGAGGGCGGAGCTTCAAAGCGAGCGGCTGGAGGCCACCAGGCAGCAGGTGAACAGGTGGCTTTCGGCTCAGGCTGGGCCATTTGCTTTGTGGCTGGGGGCGGTCTCAGTGTGACCCCTCAGTATGTGGCTAGCGGATTCACATGAATGGGGCAGTAAGACAGCGTTTCCCCACCCAGTCCTCGGGGACTCCCAGCCGGCCCTTGTTTTTACTCCCTCCCAGCCAGCCTGTCTGGAGGTCCCCGAGGACCAGTTTGAGAAACACTGAACTAAGGGACTCAGTCAAGATACGATGATGGTGACTTCTACCCTGAATTTCCAGTAACAGTAATTGGCAGAGGTGTTAAATGGGGGGGGGAGTCACTGTGAGCCAAGTCTGCGGCACCGTGAACATGATGCTGCCCCCCAGGTGGACAGCGCCCTGTCCCACGCCCGTGCCTGTTGGCTGCAGGAGATGACGTCCCTGCCGGAATACCAAGCCGCTCTCCAGGCCCAGCGGGAGGACTGGGAGAGGCAGCAGCAGGAGAATCTGGCTCAGAAGGTACGCACTGGGGCTCCAGTGTGGAGGCGGCCCTGGGGTCCCCGCTGTCTCACAGGGTGGTGCTTGTGTAATCAGTGGAAGCTGGGCTCTTCATCAAGAAGGGAGCTGGTGCCAGTATGACTAAGCGCATGCTCCCTGTACCCTGGCCAGGTCTCCTCGGCGATGAGGGAGGAGCGGCAGGAGGAGGTGAGGCTGCTGCGAAGGCAGCTTGAGCAGAGCAGGTTGGAGCAGGATGCTCGCTCCAAGGCCGAGCTGGCCCAGGCGCTGGCCGCCTGCAGCCACGACAAGCAGGAGGAGGTGGCGCGCCTCCAGGCTCGCCATGAGCAGGAGTACCGGGCCCTCCTGGACGAGCAGCGTGGCAAGCTGGAGGAGGCACTATCGCTTGCCAGTAAGGAGGCCGGGCGCCTTCGGGATGAGGCCGTCCGTCAGAAGGAGGTGGAACTCCGGCAGCTCTTTACTAGACGGGAACAGGAGTGGGAGGCACTGCAGGAGGCTAGGAGCAGCACTGAGAGGGAGCGGCTCTGGGAGAAGGCTCTGGCCGAGGTCCGCACCACACTCGAGGGTATTCGGAACCAGCTTTTGAGTGACCCGAAGTGGCTGACCCAGAATGAGGAGCAAACTCCCGGCAGCCCCCAGGACTCCAGTGCCGGAGCAGTGGGGAGGCTCTCTGCAACCTGTCTGCAGGCTCCATGCAGAGCTCTGCTCTGTCAGGCTGTGGCTCAAGCCAGACAGCAGTGGGAAGAGGTGGGCCTGGCTCTCGTGTGTCCTTTCCCCCGGTCAGTGGATGTCCCTGGACTTGGGACCGTGACCAGCGTGTTTCCTGCCTCCTCAGGTCAACATGGACAGACTGAAGGAAGCCCAGAACCAACATGAGAAGGAGCTAAATGGCATCCGAGGTAGGAGAGTCGGGGCACGGCTACGCACAGCCAGGGGATGTTTCAGCCTCCTGCACGATTGTGGTGACTCCTCGCTTCATACGTGGTTCTCACGATCACTGTTGTCCGTTCCCAGCTTCTGCGTCGCAAGCTGGGGAGCAACAGTGTGGGCTGGGCTGCGCAGATCGGCTGCAGCGGCTACGGAGGCAGTGTCGGGACCTGCAGAGGCACCTGGAGAAGGCGTGCCGGCAGCTGCAGCAGACAGTCCGCGAGCACAAGGCCGCCGTGCAGCGGCTCAAAGGTAACCCCGCCCCCCCATGCTCCACCTGACTCACAGGTTTCCACCGTCAGTGTCTCACGGGCAAGTCTCTCTGCGCAGAGGAGCACGAGGACGCCTTGAAGAAGGAGCGTGAGGAGATCCTGCGGAGAGCAAGCGACGGGCAGCGTCCCGGCAGCGCGGACTCCTCCCAGTACGTAGCCCGCACCCCAATCCGGCCATCCCTGCTCCTCAGTGTAACTGGCAGGAGCAGGCTGCTGTACTCTCAGCCTCTCTCTTCTGCAGGCCCCAGGGCGACGGGGGCCCAGAAAGACAGCAGTACCCGCAGGGTGGCCTGGAAGAGATGAGAGAGCAGTACATGAGAGCCGTGGCAAAGATACGAGGTGCGTAAGGGGGGATCGATGCGACGAAGGGGGAGGGGGCAACTCGAGGCGAAGGACCCTGAGTGAACATTGCAGCCTCACTGACTCTGCTGCCATCTTCAGCATCATCATCATCTTCCTCACACTTGTGTTCCTCTGTGTACAGCAATCTTCAGAATTTAATAGCACTTTCTTCTGCTTCCCAATTTAACAAGAGCTGCGAAGGCAGTGGCTCGTAAAAGTGCATTGTGACAATTCTACAGTTTCTGTGGTGGAATGTTTAAACTACTTAACCTTAGAAAAGGACAAACGTGTTTCTCTGTTATTCGTAATTCTGTAGAAGTAATTTCATCTGTCTATAATGCAAGTTTCTTGGCAAAGGCCCCTATTCTTATTAATTTTGTTTGTACGGTTGATGGGGTTACTAACCTTTTTGTGTCACCTGCTCGCTTTTGCGTATGGTCTGCGCCTTTCGCAAAACTTTCAGAAAATTTCCACTTCATTTCTTATGCTTCGTTTCTTACGCAATATATCGAAACCTTGATGGGGAAAGTCACAGTGCAGAAGGGTCGACTGGTATATCGCAGGCTGCCTATATTAGACGCTGCATACCAGCCACAAGAAAAATGCACATTTCACACTCACTGACTTGTGGTTTCTCTGTTCGTTAGGTAACTAGAATGCTGTTAGCCTTAGCTGTTAGCTTGCTTTGTTTGTTTTTTTACATCTTCATTGTTTGTATATAAGATGATCATGTGTGTATATGCCGATAGTTCGTTACTTTACTGTGCAGATCATATGCTTTTCTGTAAGTAGCTGGAGAAATTAATGCATCGGGGCTGTGGTTAATAACGGTGGATGTTCTCTCAGCCTTACGCTCTCTTAGAGGACCGTATCTGGGATCGTTGTCACCAGCATGCAGTTTAGCTGCACACTTTCTATCCCAGCTTCACCATCCAGGCCATCCCATGTTTATATCACTGTTTATCTGCTTTTACTGTGTTCATCACTATGGAGAATCTAATTTTACCACACACACACACACACACACACACGATACGGTCCTGTGAACCTGGATCCCACTGAGTGAGTCTGCCTCTCTTGGGCAGGTGACATGCTGCGTTACATCCAGGAGAGTAAGGCGAGGGCGGTGGAGATGATCCGGGCAGAGGTGCTCAGGGAGAGGCAGGATACAGCGAGGAGGATGCGGAAGTACTACCTCACCTGCCTGCAGGAGCTCCTGGAGGATAGTGGCAAGTCCCAGGGGTGAGATTACAGAGGCTTCAGAGTTCATGGCCATCGTGGGCCCTCTTGTTCCCTGCTGTTCCGGGCACATCTTTAACTGCCTTTGCAGGGCGGAGAAGAAAATCATCAATGCAGCGAGCAAGCTGGCTGCCATGGCCAAGGTGCTGGAGACACCAGTGTCCCGGAAACCCAGCGGAAGGAGTCATGCTGCTCTGGGTAAGTGCCGATCCCTCATCCTTCACATGTCAGATCCACCGGTGGTGGTGCATGTCTGATTTAAAATGGAGATTTATTCTTTTGTAAACAAGCGAGCACGTCGAAATCGGAGCCTATTGCTGCGGTGGAGCCAGGCAAAGCTCCACACGCGTTATCCGGACAGAGCCCACCAGCCAAAGACATGAACTCTCAGAGCAGCGGGCCTGCGGAGGACAACCAGCAGTCACGCTTCCTCGCTAGCAGTGCCGGCAGGCCTGCAGCAGAGCATTCTGGGATTGAAAAAAACGTCTGTGAACTTCAGTCCTCCAATACCCCTCATGTTTTGGTAACGTCGGAAAAGAGGAAAGTGCTCGATGGCACGCACTCTAAGGGGCCACCCAACCCCGCAGGCTCCCTCGCACAAAGACCTGCGGGACACGTGAAATACCTTCCCTCTGCAAGCAGACCGGCGGATGGAACCCAAACCCACGTTACCTTGCGCAGCCAAAACCAGGAGATGTGGCTGGGAGGAGCGGACACAAGGCGCCCTGCAGAGTCTGCGGTCAAACCCATCCCTGATAAAGAACCTCCGGTCAGGGATAAGGGCCAGAATGTCTGGGGCCTGGTCGGTGTTGAAACACGTTCTGACCGTCAGAATCCAGCGTTCTCCATCCCCGGTAGAATGCTGAAGCGTGTCAGCAACTCCCCTGCCCCATCCGCCATCTCCAGTACCAAAACCGAAGACACAGATGACGACTCGTCTTATTCTGGGAGCTGGGGCTCCTACAAGAACATTCCAACCACGCAAACCAGGCCCAGTATGAAGCCCTCCCCCGTCGCCGGTCCAGGGGGGAGGGATACGGAGGCGGCCAAGACCCGAGAGCCCATTCCTGGGTCTGAGGGGGAGCGGATCCGGAGGGTCTGTTCCAAGAGTTTGTTCTCGGAATTGAAGGCCTGTCAGCAGGACAGCGGGTTTGACAGCCCAGTGTCCCTCCTTCAGAAGTAAACAAATCTGTCAAGCCCCAGGCTCGTCATGTTGCAGTGCTCCTCACAAACCATCTGCTTGTTTGTTTAAGTGTTGTCTTTATACACTCGTCACATCTGCTTGTACTGTCAAGACTCTTTGTGATTTCGTTTGTTTTTTTTTATACCCAGCTGTTACACATAAAGCGTGTATAATTTTCACATGGATCTAATAAATGTATTTTTTCATGTAAAGTTTTTCCCATAACTACCTGCTCCTGTTGCTGTTTTGTGTTGGATTAATTGAACATGGCTGAGTTGAGGCCAGGTTACCTAAACTTGAGCGGGTCGCTACCCGAAGTTCTGCAGCCTTTTGGTTTGTAGGGAGCCCTTCCAGTGTGGGCCTCCAGCAACGGGGGGGGGGTGTGTCGCTGTCACTGTCCCAGTCCCAGTTTGGCTGCGCTACTGCGATTTCTGTGTGTGTGTGTGTGTGTGTGTGTGTTTTTTAAAGGCTGTTAATTTCACATTGTGGGTTTCTCCAGATGTTTGACGGCCTGGGATTTGCAGTTTGTTTCATAGGTCTATGGGTGGGGCCAGTGTCCCGTCAGCTGGCTCATGCTCACAGCGGTGCTGTGGACGGGTCACATGCGGGTGCTCCGGGTTACCACCCTGAATAGCTTTGGACATTGGCATGTCCAGGGGCGATTTAAGCCTGTCCTTGGTTTGCTTTTGGCATCTTCTTGCTGGACGGAGGAGTCTGTCAAGAAAATAGAGCGTTTTGCAGGCCAGTGATTTTGTTTTCTAAAATGGAGGATTAACAAGCTGAATGTAGTCGATTCCATTTTTATTTGCAAAGCGTTTATCAGATTTATTTTTCTGGATGGTCGATCGAAGGGAGCTTGACTAATTGTAACGGGGGTTCAGGATCCGGTTTGTTTACGTGAATCGCTGCAGTCGTACGCATGTGAGGCGATGCACCTGTGGGACACGTCCTTGCAAACGGTTTGTTCATAAATAAACTACGCGACGTGATGGTTTTATTTATCGGGTTCTTGAATGTTTGGTTGGTAACTTAAACAGACTTGATGCATGTTAACCCACCTGCTGTTAGTGTGAGCCTGTCCAGAAGGCTGTGGGAGGGGGGATTTGGCGGCTGTCAATGAGCTCGTTTGTTGGTCGTCGTTCAGAGAGTGAGTCATTAGCGAGTGGGTTTTATTGACGGTTTGGGCTGAGACGCTGGTGTTCCACCGGGACCCATTTGGAGCACGCTACCTAACGTGACTCAGTGTTCCTCAAACAGGCTGTTCTGAGTCTGAGAACAGCGAATGGCACTTTCTCAAGCCCAAATATCCCCCCGCCAGCTGTGGATCCATGTGAAGGACTGGGGAGCACATTCTCTGGGATGACATCAAAGAGCATTCTCACGAAGAAAGATGCATTTATGGAGAATTCAGGTCAGTCATTGTGTTTCTAAGCGGCTTGCGTAATAACGAGAGGCTGATTAACAGTGGATGTTTCATAATGATCTTTGCGAGGTCCATTTCTGAGTTATTGGGCTTGTTTTTATGGTGTATCGTCACCTGATGGGAAGCAGCCAAAAATCGTGGGTTTCCTGCATGTACACAGACTGCAGTGGTCTTTGCGGTCACAGAGGTGGAACTCCACAGCCTGCGGAGAGCGTTGGAAGGCTTCCAGCTGTTCCCTTAAGTCATGTGCAAGTCTGCACCTCGCCCACAGAAATAACCAGCAACACCAATGACCTATAGAGTGATGTCATCATATGCCTGATAATATGCGCAGTTCCTCTGTGTCCACCTTCGCCCATTTTTTATTTATGCTGCTATTTCAGTATAAGGAAGGGCGGGGGGGGGTGGTTATAAACACTGTCCTGCTGACAGGGATTCGTGCAAGACACAGTGGGGCTGCTAAATCTGCCGTTGTTACCCGTCTGCCTGTTGAGGTGTGTTGACGAGCAGATGACGAGAGGCTAGTAATCGCCAGTGCTCACGATTCTTGGCAAGGCGAGTCCGGCGTGTTGTGCGTTGATGGCGAAACGGAACGCAGGGTGGGTCAGTGACTATGCATCTGTGATATGAAGGTGCCTGAGCGAGGCCCTTAACCCCCAGGCCCCTGCACTGTGACCCCAAAGATTTAGTAGGTGCAAAGACAGATTTCCTTTTGGGGTCACTATTCTGTTGAAGCATGGGGATTTGTTGATATGCTAACAATAAAAATTGCTAACTCATCTGGACCACAGATAGTGTATAATTGCAGTTATCCCCATTGCAGGAAGACATTACAAAGGGCCGGGTATCACCCACAGCTGAAGCCTGGTTTGACATGATGCAGCTGTGAATGCACATTTAGCCACATGCGTTGAGCATGGACATTCCAGCCCTGCTTATTACTGCACTGCTGGCCCACTTTTTTGCTGCGGTGATGGGAGCGATCCACATCAGTGCTCGGGCTGGAGAGCCTCTCCTTCTTAGGTTTTTGCCTTGTAGAAATGTCTCTGCATCTGTGTCGGCCTGGGTGGGTCCTGATAGGCCTTGGCGCCTAGAAGGAAAGCCAACTGTACCCGCTGGCAAGCAGACTGCTGCTCCAAAAAGGAGCAGAACAAACAGCCGGTGGTCCTGTGCTCAGGCCTTCCTGGCCAAAGACACATAAGCAGCCCTGATCCCAGGAGGATGAAATCATTTTGCCTCTCGACTTAGCGATTAGCATGGCTGTGCCGCAAATAGACTATGCGGGCCTGTTCCACCAGCAGGATCCTCAACACAGGCTCTCCTTTGCTGTAATCACTTTGAAGAACTTGCATGTGTAACTGGGAAGTAAAAACGCCAATTTGGTGGGTTTTTTTCCCCCTCCATTATCCTCGCATTATGTCACATGTTAAGCCTGTTTGAATTGGATAAGTATACGATTAGCTTAATACAATGGCGGGCAAAGGCTACTCGGGACTAGAGATGGAGGGACGAGTGTCTCGATGCTGTCAGAGGATTTGGGCGGAATGGGGCGACACACCCTAAACACCCTAAACCCTGGCTCCACCACAAAGGGGCCAAGCCTCAATCCCTGGGGAGAGAACCCCTCTCGCTTCCCACCAGCGACATGTGCTTATGGACTGGAGGAGCCAACATGTCAGACTTCATTTTGGTTAGCCAGTGCACAGGGCTGTTTACTTCTTTGGCTTTCGGGAAGATGCACAGTCCGTGAGACCTTCTAGACGGAAGCTCCTCCACCACAAGCCAAGTCTTATATATTTGCTATTTGTCATGACTGCTTTCTTTGGGCTCTTTACAGAAAACAATGAATCAACATGGGGCATGTCGGGCAGGGGGGCTGGGGGTGCATGGGCGGTGCGGGAGGCAGACAGAACCGCTTGCTCTGAGTCCTAAAATTTGTCCCAAGTGGGGAGAGGTGGGCAGGATGGAGCCCTTTTTTTACCCAGCATGAACAGCGCGGTCTGGAGTTGGCGGGAGGAAAAATGGGAATATCTGTAGACCCTGAAATGTCTATCCCATCTCATTCCCGTCAGCCACCTATAGATGGACCATGCGGGCTCTGCATCTCCTGGACTCTTGTTTTTGCAGCGTTGCTTTCACGCCCAGGGTCCCGAGGCTGCATCATGGGGTGGTGCCTCAGACACACCCCTACGCAAAGGAAAGCTTGACTTAAATGGTCAAATTTGTCATATGACGACGAAAGCTCTTTTAGGAAGAATCAAACTCTCAGAGCAGGAGGTGCCCTTGGCCTGCAAACGCATAGGTAATTCTTCACAGCGTGGATTCAGAATGATCAGGACTCAGGGTTGAACGGATATCTCAGTTCTTGATAGCCTGGTTTCATTGCTTGCATAAGTTCTCAGGAGGTGCCTGTCCTGAGCTCAGTTTTTGATGATGAATCTCCTGCTCATCTCGAGCTGCCAAGACCTAGCAGCACATGTAGGTGAACCATAGGGACCTCACTCAACACCTCCTTGGTGTTGCTGGCTGGGAGCCCATAGCAGGCTTGCTGTCTGTTACAGGCCTGAGAAGATGAAACGCCAGTCCATGGATAAGATCCACAAGCGTGTTTCACCAATCATAGTGCTCCCTAACCCAGTTCCATTGTTTGGATTCCTCAATAACAACCTCTGCCTGGTGACCTACTCAATGTTCTTACAAGTAAAATACGTTGTATGGGGTCTGCCTCAGGATGAAGAGCCCCAGTGAGTGTTAGAAAGGACCTCCCTGGCACTAAGCTAGTGCCCCCCCCCCTCCTCAGAGTCCACAGGAGGAGACATGGTCATAGCCAGGTGACAGCTTGATACTCCTTGAGAAATTAGTTTAGTTTTAAAACCTGTCAGAGAGCTCTTCTATCAACTCAGCTATGCCAAGTGCTTTGATCCTGCGAGGAAAGATCCTTCAAGCACAATGAATGAATGCTAAATTTAAGCAACGTTTGTCAAGACACCCAAAGCACTTCACAGAACCAATGGGGGGGTCACTTCAGCCCAATGAATTCAGTGTTCAGTTCCTGTTCGCCTCACAAGGTCTGTGCTTTATGGCAGTTCGTGAACAGCCTTCAACCACCGCGATTTCAGGTATGTCCCTGTGTCTTACGGCCATTTGCGATTGGTGGTTGTTAGTCGCTGTTAGCTTCAATGCGACCCTGGCGGTTTGCATTTTCTGGAGAACGCAGCCCAATCCTCAGCGGGAATTTGGCAGTCGGTGCGGAGGCTGGCCATGTCTGACTGCAAGCGAAGACGGAGATGGACAATGTCTAGCAGAGTCAAAAGTGGCAAACACTGCAGGAATGTGGAACAGAATGGCATCTCAGACGGTGGGACGCAAGGCTGTCCCCAAAACTGCCAGGAGATACCTGTATATTTCTGGAATGATCTGATTCATGCAGAGTACTATGAATAGACACACACATCACCACAAAACAATTCCTGCCTCACTGCTTCAGCCCTGCTGTTTTTAAACCCTCATTTGGATTCGTAAAGTTTTAGGCCTAGCGTAAATGCCTTAGAAGAATACGGAGATGTTTATGGTGGTGTACAGGCTTTTATTTAGCCCCCAGCCCCCAGTAGATGATGTCACACAGTCATGGCAGCGAGCGCAGTGTCTGCCGCTCCTTTGCAGAGAGACGAAAGGCTCAGTAGAAAGGAAGTCTTGTTCTAACCAGCCCTATAACAAAACCAGCTGAAAGGAAATATCTTGCAGAAAGGGCCAAGTGGCATTAGCCAGCACTTATATCCATGGCAGCCGGTGGCTGAGGCATACCTCCCAGCCTCTAACGTAAAACCATCGCAGTCCTTTGTGCCACATACCTATACGTGGCCCTAAAGAAAGCAGT
>JAODJX010000020.1:14986524-14999494 GCA_026776945.1 Isichthys henryi | reverse complement strand
TCTCTCTCTACATGGTTTATATAGACATTTGTGGGCCCTGCTCTCTCTCTACATGGTTTATATAGACATTTGTGGGCCCTGCTCTTTCCCTAAATAGGTTATATAGATCATCATGGACCCCTTGTTTTGCTTTCTGTAGGTTGTAGAACTTTCTGGCACGTTGTGATCTGACTTTCTTACCCCACTTCAGCGATCTGCAGAAGCTCCTGTGGGGATGGCTTCTGCTCCAGACCCAACCTCTGCACGTGTCCCACTGGTCAGATTGCCCCCTCCTGTGGCTCAAAGTCAGGTTGGTAACCATCTGGACGAGCTGTGTGACGGAGCGCTGAGACGGACCCTGTCCTGCTGTGTCCGCTGGCCTCGCCCATCTGAAACAGGCTCTGCTCCCTGGTTCCTCTTACACTCTCATTCCTGCTGTTTCATCAGATTGTAATTTTACCTCTCATGAGAAAGAGGTTGGGACTGACGGAAAATGAACCTTAAACAAGTTAACTCATGAAGGACTTTTTATTTTATACATTAAGAGAAACTTTTAGGTATGTTTCCCTTCCTAACAATTGACAATAAATGACTGTGCTATTCACTCGGGATGTGATTCAGCCTTTGGCAGTACTTGGCCTAATTTGAATCAATCTGTGGTTTTGAGTTCAGCCCCTATGTGACAGATGATGTCATTTCCTGTCCCTTGCCTAATCCCTTCTGTTTTTCTTAGATCCCATAAAACAGCTCAGCGGTACGGCTTTGCAGCTAAATTATATTCTGTTAAAACATGCAGAAAAACTTCCTTAGTCCATCATGATGCGTTTTATTGCATTTTAAAACATACGGAATGACACAGATGGTAGTTTTTATGTTCTGCGGTTTGTTGAACAATTTGGGCTGGTTTAAACCAGCAGCAGAGCTCAGTTCATCAACTGGCATTTTTCTTTAGACACCCGTTTGCATTACACCATGCTATCATGAGATGTTTTCTTTTGATGGCCTACCAGCAGGGGGAGCTCCGTGTTTCTTCCTCACTGACCCCCCCTCCTCCTTGTGTCATACAGTTCAGCACTGCAGCATCCGCTGTATGAATGGGGCCACCTGTGCTGAGGACCGCTGCCTGTGTCAGAAGGGATACAATGGGGCACACTGCGGACAACGTAAGGGCCACTCTCACAGGCTGTTGTCATGGCGATGTGCGGTTGTTGTGGCAACAGAGGCTTTATCCCCTCCTTCGGACTTTGTTTTTTTAAGGAATATAGTGCTCAATGCAAAAGTTACTGCAGATTAATAATAATTTTTTAAAAATCCACAGATGCCACAGTTTAGAATGTACACATATGACAACGTGTTGGAACCACTGGGCATGGTGTCGACACTTCATCTTGCATCGTCTCTTTCCTCTAACAGCGGTGTGTGAGACCGGCTGTCTGAACGGCGGACGGTGCGTGGCTCCTAACCGCTGTGCCTGCACCTATGGCTTCACCGGAGCTCAGTGTGAGAGAGGTAGGCTGCGTGACGGGACCGTGATCCCAGCTCTGGGAATACTGAGGTTTCCCATGGGCTCTCCCGCCACTGCCTTCTGCACACACTCTCTCCCCTTTCATTATAGCCCGTATGCTTTCGTGCCAGTTTGCAGTCCCTGCTGCATGTCCCCTGTTTCTCAAATTCGTACTCGCTTACGCTGGAAATGTGGTTTCCGGAACTCGGGCAGTTAGGTGTGCTTCATATCCCCCACCAACCCATCTGCAAGTCCCCCACGTGCAAGTCCCTGGGATGACTCAGCATGCCGTAAGATGGCCATTAGGCTGCACCTTCTTACCGGGTGATTGGCCTGGGGGGTTGAAGTACCCCTAATGGACACAGGCTTTACCAGCAGCCTGCTTGTAGTCCTCCATTTCAGGCATTCTCCCTTCAGCACATTGTGTTTTGGGTGTTGCTTCCTATAAGGAAATTCCTCATTCCCTCTGCCGCCTACACATTTCCCTGACGGAGAGGGGCGTGGGGGGGCTTGACGCCCCAGTCCTAGGATAGTTACCCACAGATAGTTGGGAGAATTTCTTGTCCTGATCCATGAGTATCTGCTTACCCGCATCTTGATTTATGTTGTGAAAACTCGCCGTGAGGCTCCGAGCCGCCGTGCCTCTGATGTGGCCCCCGCGGGCGACACTTCTGCGGCTTTGTCGCGGGTTCCTGGTTTATTTATTTAGATTTTTTTTCCCACCTTCCCCATCGCTTCCTGGGGGATTCTGGCTGTTTAAAACCCGTGCTTTTTAACTCACCTTCCATGTGAAGTAGATCATCTCATGGAGAGCTTTATGTGAGAGTGAATATATATCACCCTTTGAATTCTTAGTAAGTTTTTTTTACAGTATTTGTCATATCTACCCATCTCCTAAAATGATAATTTTAACATAAGATCTCATCATAACATTGAGAACTGACAACTGGAGGAAACAGGAATATTAGGAATTATGAGTCTTAGTTTAATGTAATTAGTTTCCTTCAACATATATATTTTTCTCAAAAAATGTTTGTGTCCAGCTGATGTTAGTTATAGTTTTTCACAGCAGGAGTGAAGTGCCTTTCTTGAAATATAACAGAATTTCCCTATTAAACTGTTAATGGAAATTTATCGTTCAGCTGTGTGATACGTTCCCACTACACCGAGGCCCTGTGTCTCAGTTTGAGCCCCCCTGCCCCCCCTGCAGCATTCGTTAGATCAGATGTCTCTAAGATCAAACCAGTGTGTCTTGGTTTGGTGACGTTTTGCAGGTGCAAAACCTACTTTTTGTTCTAGCCTAGCTGACAAGCCCCTATGTCCCTGTGGCCTGCATCTCAGCATTACTGCAACTGTTGTTGCAAACCTTTCCATGTCATGCATGGAGCCCATTGCTTCTGAGCATATAAAAATGTTCTTGCGTTTTTTCATTGTGCCAGGTTTGACACATTTAATTTTTTGTAAAGTTCCATTGGCCTATAAGTAAACATTACGGGAACAAGCATTTGTAGGGGTTCTGGGTGCTTCTGTCCCAAACACACCACTGTGTAGGCTTCAAACTGAGGTCTCGTCTAAACCCAAAGAATGTCGATGCATTCCGGGTTTCCAGCAGAAACAAAGATGCCTAGTTTGTCTTTTATGGGCAGGAAGTCTGGACTACTGTTCTTCAACAAAGTAACTTAACTGTCTTGCGGAAACAAGCTGTCTGTTGTCCTCACCTAATCAGTCATCTACTTATCTGGTAGGATCATGTTCTTCATTAAGTATTTTTGCCCTCTTTACTTCATTAAATGCGATGTTTTCATTAAACTGCAGTATTTTGACCGCCTTTAATGAAATGTTTGTTCAAAAAAAATGTTATAGATTAATATTGATGGTAACTTGGGATATGTTTCTATTTTATCAGAATACTAAATATTCCCTGAGAGTATATATAACCCTGCATTTGAAATGGAATTTGGATATCTGCCAACTTTGGTCAGCTGTTTGGAATGCGATTTTGAAACAAGTCTACATACGCATGCACACGCATTTACACATATGTAATGTGTATGTAATACATGTAATATGTTTTATTACCTTGTAAATAGTCTGTAGGGTTTGCAAAGTACCCCAGTGTTTTTGTGTAGCTAATATTAGGTTTATAATGGAATAATATATATTTGGCGTTATAGTATCTTGTGTGAGCCTAAGAGTCTGAAAGCGTGAGTGTCACGCCAGATGCGTGGGAGTTGGCAAGCCCGAATTCGAAAGGTCGCATTTATGCTGATTCTGTGTCTGGCTGTCCACCCTCTCCGCTGCCCTCTGCAGGTCCTGGTGTTATAGGCCTGCCTAGCCTTCCGTAACGCGAGCGCTGAAAGGCCACTGGGTGCCGTGTGGCAAAACAGAACCTGCACCCCCGCCGGAAAGTGGTCCGCTGCCCCGCAGCTCTTTTGCTCTGCTTGTCACCTCCTGTAGAGTTTCATTACCGCCAGTTTCTCCCAGACCGCTTCCCGTTGTGTTACGGACCACCGCTAAGGCGATCTTGGTGAGATCCGATTACACCGGTCTAATTTGCCTGGAAGGTGGTGCGGGCCTGTTTCCGGGCCTGAATGAGCACGGTGGGGCCACGTGAATGCTTTGCATGGATGCCGTAAGATACACATTATCAGGTCTGATATTCCTCTTTGGCCGGCATCCAGCCAGTACCAGAAACCACCATACCGGTGTACAAATGATGTAATTACCTGACTTTGGCCGCAGCTGTAACATCTGCAGAGCTTCCATGGTGCTGAGGTGCCTTCTGTGACTCCTCTTCAAAGGGGACCGTAATCCACACCTCATTGCGCTGTTGGGGCTGGCTGGGAGTCTTGCCATCCTCTGTAGATCTTTGTCCGCAGAGGCTGCATGTTTCAGAAGCTCCCACATGTTATGGGCATATATCAATAAGCTGTTTCTCTGAAAAGGAATTGGCACAGGATTACTGTCAAAGGGCGTATCTGTGGACTGCAGTGACACACCTTTTACATTAAATAAAAAGTGTGTGTGTGTGTGTGTGTGTGTGTCGTCTTCTCTGGCAGTTGGGCTCCATGGTGATGGTTTTTAAGTAAACAATAGTTGATTGTATGGATGCGGGTCAAGGCTGCATGCCTGCTCATCCCGAGATGGATGCTCAGTATAGACGGACAGCTGTGATAGGTCCGGCCAATGCAGTGTGATGGGGGTTTAGTTCGGACCACCCAACACAGCTGCAGTATATGCAGTGTCTTCATTTGAACAGTTCCTTCACATTTGAGCCAGGAGCTCAAATGATCCTGTTAATTTGCTTGCCATATCCTGCTTGAGTGGGGGGGGAAAATGGTGCACAACATGCAAATGTGAAAAAGTGAGCTGTCGTGGTGCTGGTTAGTTTGGATGCTGGAGAGGGCAATGACTGGGGTTCATGAGTGCGTTTAAGAATACGTGTGTGATTCAGGTGCAGTCAGATTGTTCATCTATGTCTGGTGGATGGGGGTCCTTAAGAGCAGTGATTCTTAGACAAGTCCTCAGGGACTCACAGGCGGTTCGTGTCTCCCAGTTCCCTAGGAGTAGGGATGGAGCAAAAACGTGGACCATCTATGGGTCCCCAAAGACTGGTTTGAGAAGCACTGGTCTAATGGAACAAGGAGAGTGTGATGTTGTGCTCTGCCTTGTCTGGGTCTGTAAACCCCAGTGGGGGTCAGGTTCTGACCCCTCCCCCTTGAATCCTGAGAGTGCGAGGGGTTCGGCACCACACGTGTCTAATGGCTCCCAGATGTTTGCAGGGAGTTGGCCCGGTCCTGCAGTTGTATTTGGCCATGGCGAGCGAGTGAGCCACTGTGGTCCCACAGAACAGTGCTGCCATACCGGCAGGCCACTGTGTCCCCCTGGAGAGGGCAGTCACCCCCTTGAGTCCCTGGGTCACCACTCATTCAACCTCTCCCCTACCTCTCCGCTGACGTGCCCACCATGGTCTCTGGTTATTCCCGGGCAGTCGCACCACATGATGCTGCATTTGCGTTAACATCATTTCTCCAGGATCTAGGTGAGAGGGGCTGGATGCTTTTTCAAACCGTTATCAGTTTTGATGCTAGAATCCTCCCCCCCCCCCCCCTTCCTACATCGTTAGGGGGTCATACTGGGCCTTATCAGAAGTGAACCAAGCTGCGCTTGGCATAACATGGTGTGTGTTAATCTTATCATTCATGTTGGGAAGAAACAAAATCATCTTTCATGCTGCAAAACAAACAATACATAGAATTAGCTGGAGCTAAAACAGCCAAACGTGAAACAAACATGGGCCTGTAGAGCCCAAAGCTTCACCTCCCCTCCCTGGAAAAGTACTTAAAGCTCACTTAGGGGAGTAAGATGAGCCAGCCACGTTCCAAGCATTTCATATTCTAACAAAGAGAAGAATGTGCTGGAAAGGTTAGCTTACATGACCATCTCCGCTTGGTATGCTCACCATGGAAAACACACAGAGTTTTTTTGTTTGGATAATTGTGTTGGATTAGATAAGCTTTTGTGCCCCTGTTGTTTTTTTTTTTTTATCTTTCTTTCCTCGCTGTCGCTTGTCTGTGTTAAAATGTGGAAGCAATTTATGAATATGTGGTGCTGCCAGGTGTAATTGAGAGCAGCGAGACTCGCAGACTGCTGATGTAAACCTTTCGTTTTTATTTCTTTCAAATTGTGCCCCGTAAGTGATTCGTGCCTTTAGGTCGAGGTGTTCGAGATCGACGGTCGGCAGAGGTGCTAATGAGCCCATGAAACCTTTTTGCAGTTTGCCATCCAGCTAAATATGAGAGTCTAGGGGCAAACTGTTTATCAGCCTATGGGCCTTTTAGGCGACGTCTTGTCATGGAAACAAGAATGAATCAGGCACGACGCTGAAGGAGGGGTGTGTCCCTGGGCTTCTGAGCTCAATCTCCTCTCTTGCGTTAGCCGTTAGTGGTAAGGAGGTCCAGCAAACACTAATTGGCTTATTTAGGGTGGGCCAGATATTCTGAGCCCCCATCCAGAACCCCCCATCCAAATGTTTTAATGTGGATTAAGTCTGTAGCTTATACAAAGAGAAGGAGCCGGGGTTTTGACGGCAAGCAAGTTGAGGGTGTGTGCTGGTCCATTCCCATTCATGCTTGCTGTGGTGTGGTGTGCAGTCCAGAGTCTTTGAAGAAATACAGCTAAATACCACATAAAAAGTTAAATACAGTCATTTAAGCATTCAGTCATGCTTAAGGTATTGCATGAACATTCTGGGCACAAGCAGTGGTCTGGTAATTTGTCTTCCTTGCCTTGAGAATAAGACGACATCTTAGTGACTTACAGATTTGGGTGGTGAAGATTGCACAGCTTGTCGATGATCACCTTTCAACATGTTATTGGAATGGAAGCCTGTGGAAAAGACGTCGTCAGCTAAGGCCAGTTGTGGCTGCGATCCGGTGCCCCCTGGCCGGGGCTGCGATCCGGTGCCCCCTGGCCGGGGCTGCGATCCGGTGCCCCCTGGCCGGGGCTGCGATCCGGTTCCTTTCAGTGTGATGTTTATGTGGCACTGTATGATTCAAGGCGAAGCTCTTAAGCAGTTACGAATGCGTTGTCTACAGATGTTGTGCTAAAACTCGAGCCGTCAGTTTCTGTAAGTACAGTCTGTAGAAATCTTTGCAGAAATGGATTCATCTGTCGGGCATATAGCAGTGAAAACATCAACTGGCAACGGTCTGCTGAGCGATGGAAAATTATTTGACCTGCTGAGTCATTCCTCACCATGTTCTCAACAAGTGGATGAGTTCTAATGTGCAGCACATCAAAAGTAACCTACTGGCATGCATGTCTGTTTCCCACGGTATCTTGCTCTGGCAGCCTCGATGTGGTGTGCAGGGGATACTTCTGGCGTGGATTATGTCCTGTCAAAGCTGTCGGGGGGAGGGTGGATGCCAGTAAAATACAAATGCATCATGATCGATGGAGGTGGGATGTTCCAGGGTGACGCCCCCCCCGTTCCCAGGCTCCAAGTCGACACCAAATGACAACTCTAACATCAACCCCCAGGTGCAGCTAGAGCCTGCCCACCCGACACCCTGTACTGCTGAGCTACTTAGTTGGTGTTCCCTTCGTTACTGTGGTTACCTGTAGTTTCTACTATGAAATTGGCATGAAACAGGAAGTAGGACTTTTTGAAATGAAATAACGGTGATTAACCCACACTTTGCCAGTTGTCATTTGTGTCCCTTTTGAGTTCTGCCTGTTGATTAACCACAGCGACAAAAGCATGAAATAATCCACCACATACCCAAGAAAAGAAATTCAGGCTTTCGGATTTTTTACTTCCATTATGGAGGGAGCCTCAGTGGCTTTTGTGGACCCTGTGTCTGCATTGGGCAGCCGGTGGTTTTGTGGATTTGAACCATGACACAGAATCTTTTTCCCGCTCTGCTTTGCAGCTGAATAATAATGCAACCAGGCAATCGACGCATGCCGAGCTGCAGCATTAGGAATGAGTGCCGCTGCCCGTCTTCTATCTCATAGACTACCGCACCGGACCGTGCTTCGCCTCCGTCAGCAACCAGATGTGCCAGGGCCAGCTGAGCGGCATTGTCTGCACCAAGACGCTGTGCTGCGCCACCGTGGGCCGCGCCTGGGGGCACCCCTGCGAGATGTGCCCCGCCCAGCCTCACCCCTGCCGCCGTGGATTCATCCCAAACCATCGCACGGGGGCGTGTCAAGGTATCCTACCGAAAGGGGGAGCTGATGCGGGTGTGGTTAGCGCCGCCCTACTGGCGTGGTCCTGTGATCAACATATACTACGAAGGGGATCGGCAATGCCGTGTCCAGCCTGCCTCTTTCTGAAGAAAACAGTTGTTTCCTGTCTTTTTTTTTATTTAACATTTGTTTCTACTTAATGTGGAAATGGCATGTCTGTGAGAATCTCTCTCTTTCATTTTTTTTCCTCTTGTGAACACCCTTCAGCAAGCTGAAGTGAATCTCGGTTAATGTTATTACGCTGAGAATGGCATCGCACGGTATTCACACTAAATTGCTGCAGTGCTGCACATCAGGCTGGCTCCTGTCCTTCCCAGAACCCCGGACCGCAGGCAGCGTGACAGCCTGCCAGATTCATGGTGTCTGCAGGATGCCGCGACTCAAGGGATTATCATAATTATATTGCTGTTACCCTTTTATTTATTTGGCGCTGTCTTGCAATCTGGATGAAGTATGCGAGTGCTCCAGGAGGTAAACAAATAATTTAAATGAATCCCAATGACTAAACAGCAGTTGAGTCAGAGTATAGGAATGCGTTACTGCATTACCATGACAACAAATGAGCACACGAGTATGTGGAAAAGGTCAGGGAACTAAGCACTGATCACCTGTGGCATTTTCTGTATAAGACTGTAGTGTGTGTCTCTGTGAGTGTGTCTGTCTGTCTGTGTCACAGTGTGTCTCTGCATACGTTTGAGTGTCTGTCTGCATGAGTTTTTCTGTCTCCCTAAGTATCTGTTTGTGTTTTGCTCTGTCTGTTTTCTTGCCTGCATTTTTCTGTCTGTGATTTTATCTGCCTGCCCCTTTCTGTCCCCCTGCCTGTGTGTTTTTCTGTCTTTCCGTGATTTTTTTTTTTTTCCTGTCTGTCTGTGCTCTGCCTGTCTGTCCGTGTCTGCATTCACAAAGGCATCACGGAGGCTGTTACAGTCCCTTAGCCAGCAGCCCCTCCTCTTCCAATCTAATCCCAGCCGAAGAATTATGAGTCCTGTGCTGCACTAATGACTGGATTATTATGAATCGCAGAATATCAGACGGTCTGGCTTCTGTTTGAATCACTGACTGTTTCTCATATTGTGACTGACCAATTCAAAAGACTTGGGTCATGCATGTGCTGCTGTGGAATGAAGCAGAGTGTGTTAGGCTGCCATTTGAGGATACTTCTGCTGTGTGCAAATACCAGATGAGAGTTTGTGATTCAGTTTGCACAGCATAAAACACAAATGTTTTTAGAGCATCATGAATGAAGCAACAGACAGCTAAACGCCCATCTATTGTCTGCCTATCCAGGTTACTGTCATCTTGTGTCAGTATTCATGCTGTTCTCACTTTACTCCTGTTAAAGGTAACGCTTCTAGGTGACGTTACTTTGGGACTGCTGGCATAGTAGGGCACCCCCTCCAGGACCAGGACTGCTGTGCTGAAACTAGGGTATTAAGCTGGGACCTCACATCCCACCTCCATCGTTCGTGATGCCTTTGTATTTTACTGGCATCCACCCTCCCCCCGGCACTCATTCCTACCATGGTACTAGGAGAGCTGGTTGGGGAGGCACTGAGGGAGGCAATGGCTGAGCCAGCACCTTGGATCTTCTCTTGGGCTCCCAGATGTGCGCTGGGACCTCACCCAGATGTGCGCTGGGACCTCACCCAGATGTGCGCTGGGACCTCACCCAGTGTTCTTTGGAAGGTCTTCCTGCTGTCTTTGGCCTCTACTGCAGCTCTACTAGCTATGTCAATGCCTCTATGGTCAGGCTGCCTGTGAACCGCCTCAGCGAGCACTCCCAGGGTGCTCTCCTTGTGCCCTCACCCCCCCTGGCTCATGCAGTGCTCCGCACCCAGTCAGTGAAATCTTCCATGCTAGCTGACCTTTACTCTGAGCAGCTGGGGGGGAGGGGCAGCAGCAGAACATTATTGTGAGCTGGAGACCCATTTCGGGAGCCCTGAGGGTTCCTCTTTTTTTGGGTTGGGAAAGGGTGGAATATGCTGCTTTCCCACTGTCACATAGAACCGAACCATGCCCAAGCCGTACTACAAACTGCTGGTATTGTAAAGTACCCGAGTTGTACTACGAAGCTTCTGTTCAGTTTTATCACTACCGCTCTATAAACTCCTACTACTTCTACTTCACCGACCCTTCTGCAGAAAAAGCGGAGCGAGCTGGAACTGCGTCGTGACTAGTCTCTCTTCGAGGTACAGCCGTGGTACGACCTGGCTCCTGTATGCCAGTGGAAGAGAGCCGGTAAATAAGCTGGAAATCACTGTGAAGTATGCAGCAAACAAAGGCCCTTCCAGAATAATATACTAATGTAAATATGCCGATTTAATTGCTAAGCTCTTAAAGTCCATCTAAAATAAGTCACCAGCTGTAGAAGGCCTCTAACACATCACTACAGACTGTCGGGTCTAGTGAGAGGAAAGTACGCTCCTTAACAAATGCCCATCTGATTTATAACGACATTCTCTCACCGTGAACTGTGGACGGTCCTCTGACGGGATGAACGGCGAAGTGGCTTTGTGTATAATGTTGTTTCTGCTCCTTGGCAGACGTGGACGAGTGCCAGGCTATTCCCGGACTGTGCCAAGGGGGAAACTGTGTCAACACCATCGGCTCTTTCGAGTGCAAGTGTCCGGCTGGCTTCAGGTTCAGCGAGACGTCCCAAAAATGCGAGGGTAACACTTTCCACGTCCGTTAATGATGTCGCTGTTTACGTGCTTTGTGGACAGCTTTAGCTTATGAGATTATACTTCACTGTAAAATGAAATAATGTATGAATGTATTATTATTATTGTTGTTGTTGTTATTAAAAAGCTCTAGCTAGTCATATTGGCATATCTGATTTACTGTGTGTGTGTGTGTGTGTGTGTGTGTGTTTAATGTGTGCCCTGTGATAGACTGGCATCCCGTCCTGTCTATACCCCTGACTTGTGCCCTTCACAGCCTGAGACAGGCTCCGGGTGAACCCTGCGACCTTGTGCTGCATTGGTGATTGCAAGATTGATCAATTTTAGTTGAAGCACCGTGTTCAGTAACATTCTCCTGCGTTCAGAGCAAACACTGCAGCAGCTAAGCTGGGAGCATGTGTATCCCCAGTAAGCCATGTGCTGGATGTGGACACGGACTCAGGGCAGGAACATAGCGAAGCATTTTTATACGGCTGAAGAAGGAAGGACCGTGGCCTTGAATGACACCTCGAACCCGAGCCTGAGGCACCGTGAAGCTACCTGCACTCTGCAGGAAATAATCTGCAGCCAGTTTCCTTTTCAGACTGATAGTATTTAAGACTCGGTTACTTTAAGAGGTCTTTGGCCTTCGTTATAACAAACCTAAGTGTTTCCGAGGTGCTCAAATAAATAAAAGGCCTATTGTACTAGATATTAAACCTGTAAAAAATATTGGATGATTAGCAAAGTGCAGTGATGAATTCCAGACCAGTCATGAAAAATTTGATCTGCTAAAATGCTAAAAGATGTATTTACGGCAATCATTTGCAGTTAAAAATCTGTGTTGTATTCTGCCCAGGGGGAAGAAATCTGATTCCTAGAATAATTTTCAAGTTTAAAGGAAAAGTATTCCTTTTTCTCTCAGTTCTCCTGGAGAACTCGCATGGAGATGGGCAGTCGAAGCAGTCAGTGCCGTAACGCAAGCGTGTTGTCCGCGCCTGTGCTTGGGGAAGTTGCCTCCTATTCGCAGCACATGCCTCTTCAAGTGGTGAACCACATACTTAATCACAACCACACTGCTGTGCTTTGTGAACAGCACATACAGGACCAATGTCCACGGTGACGGATATGCGTAGGGCTGGAGTACGGTTTGACTTACACCTAGGGCTGGAGAGCATCTTGACTGATGTCATGAATTAGAGTGTGATTTATAACTGATGTCTAGGATTGAGTGCACATTGAATGATGTAAGACTGGATTGCACTATGGCTGACGTCTAGAATTGGAGAGTGCCTTGAATGATGTGGAGGATTGGAGTGTGTAGGGTGCGTTACGGCCAACGTATATGGTCCACATGCCTTGCTGACACTCTTTTCTGTTACCTGGCAGATGTTGACGAGTGTGCTACCATCGCTGGGCTGTGCAGTGGGGGCCAGTGTTCGAACACAGCAGGGAGTTTCTTATGCAAGTGTCCCCAAGGCTACTTCACGGCCCTGGATGGCTCCCGATGCATTGGTAAGGAGAGTGTCACGTACAGTGTGGTGCTCCATGGGCCAGGGCCTAATTACACCTGGGCCCAAGTGAAGCCGCGATCATACGCAACGTGGGTAATTACAGAAATGATTCATGGGCACCGGCTGTCCTCAGCGGGCCTTTCAGTCAGAGGCGGGCGTCTGCCCTGTCACTGCTCCAGAAACCTGGCTGCTGGAATTTAGGTCAGCTTGTTACCTCCGATTTCACAAGAGGGAGAGACTGGAGTTTCAGAGCTGCACATGGGGCTGGCTGTCGGCCAGGCGGGGTGGGCCCATAAGCATCACCCCCCCTCCACTGCTCTTAGTCATCATCTTGGCTAAATATGGAAAAATATCTGTGTTACGAGCTGGAATTTAAGTGAACTGGAGCTGTGTTTTTTAAACATTAAATAAATTTGCCTGCAGACCATGGAATAGCTCTAAACAGCCATGCTATACTCACAAACCATAACTATACTATGCTATACTATCCATCCATCCATCCATCATCTGCCGCTTGGTCCGGGATCGGGTCGCGGGGGCAGTAGCCTCAGCAGGGAGGC
>JAODJX010000020.1:14961072-14984581 GCA_026776945.1 Isichthys henryi | reverse complement strand
TTACTCGGATTACTGACGCCCTGTCTGTACTTACTCGGATTACTGACGCCCTGTCTGTACTTACTCGGATTACTGACGCCCTGTCTGTACTTACTCGGATTACTGACTCTCCCCATACTTAGATTACCACCTCCCATCTGGATTTACTCGGTTAATACTTATTCTGTCAATTCAGATTAGTTCCCATCTAAAGTTGCCCATCTGCTCTAAGATGGCTGCTCGACTTCTTCTCTCTACAGTCATCCAGTCCCAGAACATCACAAACATATGCCAGGCGTACCGCAACCTGTGCCTGAATGGCCGCTGCGTTCCCACCCCCGGCAGCTACTACTGTGAATGTAACAGAGGCTTCTACCTGGACGTGCGCGGCGAGTGCATCGGTGAGTCTTTGCGCTCCCACATGTGCCCGGACCTTGTGACCTACATGCTCTTTCAAACCGTCACATCATGTCTGCTGTGTGCTTCCCCTTGGTTCATTTTGGTTTCTTGTTATTCGATGGCACCCCCACCAGACACGGATGAGTGTCAACATAGCCCGTGTGTGCATGGCCAGTGTGTCAACACAGCCGGCTCCTACTTCTGCGAGTGTCCTCCGGGCTTCCAAAGTACAGCCACGCGGACAGAGTGCAGAGGTGAGATGCGGCTCGCACCTCTATTCAGAACCGTTACTGCTGGCCTAGACACACAGTGTCGCAAACAGCTGGACACGCTACACTATACTACACACTTCGCAATATACTACAGCGGAGCACTTCATTGCGGTACCCATACTGAAAGGTCAAAGAGCAGTGCCCAGTCCTGGATCACATACATGCCGTTGTCCCAGTGTTACAACCATTCCTTTATAACCAATATACACTCCTGTGGAACCAATGCCCCCCCCATACGAATTGCTGACGTCAGTTCCAGACTCACCTAACGGATGACTTTACATGGTCTCCATGTGTTATTTCACATTCACACTGCAGCTACGTGGTCCCACACATCCCTCAGTCCTTGCTGTGTCTGACGTGGGTCTCAGTAAGGTCGTCCCCTCTACCCACCTGTCTGTCTCTCAGATCTGGACGAGTGTGTGGCGAATGGGCGCATCTGCAACAACGGTCGCTGTGTCAACACCGACGGCAGCTTCCACTGCGTCTGCAACGCCGGCTTCGACCTCTCCCCGGATGGAAAGAACTGCCAAGGTCTGGGGGACGCCTTGCTCTACTCTGGCCCTTCTCTAACTTTGACTCTGCTCTGACTCCGCTCTTTCTGTTGCCTGTTGACGTTCCCAGATATGGCCGAGTTTTATATTAGCTCGACAGTGCCAGGAAGTACATGTCTTTCATCGGCCGTCGAATGAATATCAGAGAGCCAGTGGCCTAGTAAGAACGGAGGGGATGTGTTGGACTACTGCTTCTGTTTTAATAAGCATTTACAATTCGAATCTCAGCAGTGCTCGGGGTCAGTGCCCCTGGGGGTGTGAATTCTCCATGCGGTGCACTGCGTAACCCATCGCGGTGAGCCGGAACTGCACATCTTTCAAGTCGGCCATTTGCGAATGTCCGTTTTCAGACCAGGATGAGTGCCTGATCAGGAACATGTGTCTGAATGGCATGTGCATCAACGAGGATGGCAGTTTCAAATGCGTCTGCAAGCCCGGCTTCATCCTGAACCCAACCGGCCGCTTCTGCACAGGTGAGTGTGAAGCACAAACTCTGATGCAGCTGTCAGGCAGCAGAAAGCTTTGCTGATTTCTGTGCTGAGGAGCACCTCTTCCATGAGTGAATATTATGGGAATTTAATATCCTTCAGTATATAGTTATAGGAAATCTCAGTGCAGGGTTATAGGACCACAATGTTACAAAATCCATAAATTCACGCTTCTGTTCTCAGGAAATCAATTGTATTTATATGGCTGAACATTTCCTTAGATACCAACCTGCAGGTCTCTCAGCTCGGGCAGCACAGTGAGATGTAATTACCCCTGTGTGCTGGAACGTCCGTTGCATTGTTTCCTTATAAGGCTGCAGGGTTTGTTGGAGAAATAATAGCGGTAGGATTGACCACCTCATTTCATTCAGCTATTTTTACAGCCTAATCTGTAAAGTCACGTAATGGTTTGGGCCAGCTGAACACGCGCTGTTTAGGAGAAGCTGTGTGCAGTGTTAAGCAATGCAGTGAATTGGGCTGGGGGGGAATCCTAGAGCTGAGTGATACTCACCTTTAATAAGTACTCTGAACCCTTTTCGGGCCCTGATGCTGCAGTATGGTTTAGTAAGGAAGCAGAACCTCTTCCCAGTTTAAGACTTGTCTTTAACTTCAGCACTGTTTGTTTGAATGGCTGGTCCCGTCACGGGGTTCTGCCATCCGAAATGAGCACGCGCCTCTCCTCCTGCTTCCCTGCAGACATTGACGAATGCGAGGTCCCTGGGATGTGCATGAACGGCCACTGCGTCAACACCGAGGGCTCCTTCCGCTGCGAGTGCATGGCCGGCCTGGCTGTGGGCCTGGATGGGCGCGTCTGTGTGGGTGAGTCCCCCTCTCCTTTATAGACGTGCTGCTAATGACTAATCCAGGCCGCTCTCTTTGTTGTATCCCCGAGTGGGGGGAGGGAGACCCTCCAGGGCTGTTCGGAACTTTACATCTCTATTTGACTGGAACATTCTGAGAGCCTACATGGAGGCCCGCTCTTTGCCATGGAAATCTGGAAGTTGCTGTGCAATGTGCTTATCCAGTCGTACACATAAACACCCTGCACATTTGCTGCTGTCTTGGGGACGCCGTGTACTTGTCCCAAGTGCATTTTTCATATGCATCTGATGGAACATCAGAGGGGACCTCCAGGCATCCTGCCTGCTGTCACTTGTCGTCGTCCCTCCTCAGTCACAGCCCTCCCCCTCCACAGACACGCACATGCGCAGCACCTGCTATGGCGGCTACAAGCGCGGCCAGTGTGTGGCACCCTTCCCCGGTGCCGTCACCAAGTCCGAATGCTGCTGCTCCAACCTGGAGTACGCCTTCGGGGAGCCCTGCCAGCCGTGCCCCGCCCAGAACTCAGGTATTCATTCTACTCACTTCATTTTTATATAGCGTCTTTCCTATCATGGTTGTCCCAAAACACTCAATACGGAGTGCAATACAGTTCAGGGTAACGCAAGACTAAATGGATAGTAAACTAGAGCCATAAGACATTGGAGGAAAGGAGATAGACGGGTCACCTGATTTCCCATGACCCCCATAGCATCTAAAGGTCAGCTCTGCCTTCAACCATCTGTTTCATATACAGTGGCCCCAGCAGTCTTATTTATGGTGGGCTGAAGGAAAGTGGTAGGTCTTCAGTTTGGATTCAGACAGTGAGAGAGAGCGAACATCCTCCCATTTCCCAGAATCCCTTTCATCTCACATCCATCCGGTCGATTGTGCAGCCAAACACATGCATGCAGTGGTTCAGTTTCTGGTAAATACGAATAATAAAAACAGACAAATGACCATTTGTGATTAACTAGCATGCATTCTTTATCGTTTCTGATATTTTATTTTTTTTTTATGTAACTGCACATTCCTTTACAGACTTTACAGAATTTTAGATTACCTCTCATCCTGGAGATAATGGATCTATAAATTCCAAATGACATGTTTAAAAAATATCTTTAATAAATGGTAATACCCCACTTATGTGCGCATTCCAGGGTTTTTAATTTTTTGGCCCCTGAAGCTGACTGCTCTGTGCTGCCTGTTGGAGGCCAGGCTCCTTCTATGAGTGTAATTAACAGTTGCGCTTCATACTGGTGCTTGAAGCAACAGCGCCACCCGCGGGGATGGAGGTTCTTCGCCCTTGCAGAAATGTAGATGTAGCAAGTGTGACCCGTAATGGAGAGCCACCTGCACAGGCTTTCGACTGACAAGTGTTTAACAGATCTAGAGAGCGGCTCTCTACAGAACATGCGGGGGGCCCCCGGTGTGAGACGGCAAACGCGTGCGAAGCTGACGCACTTGTCTACCTGACACGGGTCGTCTGTGGTCAGCTCTGATTGGATGCAGAAACCCTGAAGAATGCTGAATGGGGATGTTATTTATGGCTGCATGTTCTGCTGCACCGTGAGTCACAAAGACATCCGTGTGGTCCCGGTGATGAGCCGTCCCTTTGGGAGCGAGAGAAGGCAGGGTCGAGAGAGGCGTGCATTCTCTTGTCAGCATCAAAGTTATTCTCCTTTGGCAGCCTCTCTGCGGTCAAGTCAGCATCCCACTTGTGTTTTGATGTGGTTTTTGTTGTTCTTTGTGGTCTGGACACCAAGCATTCCGCCTTCAATGGCTCGCACATGTGTCAGTCGGACACAAGGCTCCTCGTGAGCTCATAGGGGCGTCGGGGCATTTGTGGTTGGTTGTGATGGAGTGGGGTTCGTCGCCACACCGGTGGAGCCCCAAAACCTTAATGAAGTTGTTGGGGATTTTCTGACTGTTTCCTGCTTTCCAGCGGAGTTCCTGGCTCTGTGCAGTCACGGGATTGGCAGCACCAGTGATGGAAGAGGTGGGTATGGCCTCGTCACCTCTGCAGTTGGAAGGAAGGATGTTGTTGGTCAAGATGGTCCACTGATCACCCATACTGCCCCCCGTAGATATAAACGAGTGTGCTCTGGACCCAGACATCTGTCAGAATGGTGTCTGTGAGAACATGCTGAGGACCTACAAGTGTAACTGCAATGTGGGATATGAGGTGGATTCTACGGGCAAAAACTGTGTTGGTGGGTTACCGTCTTGCCCCCACACTCATCAGCTCAGTGGCGTCCCCTTCTGGCTATCGGCACTAACAGCGCTATCCTTCCACAGACATCGATGAGTGTGCAGTGAATCGGCTCCTGTGCGACAATGGGATCTGCAGGAACACACCCGGAAGCTTCTCCTGCCAGTGCCCGAAGGGTTTCTACTTCCACGCACTGACTGACGTGTGTGAAGGTGACCTCGGCGTGCCCTCTCGCCCTGTCCGTCAAATGAAGCTGTGCGGGCATAACGCCATAAAGGCATATAGTTCGAGGTATAAATAATCCGGTAATCCCATCACAGGTGTCGCTGGAGCTGAAGGTATTTGTCACTGCACTGCGTGTGCGTTCCAGTGGGTGTGACCTGAACATGATCATGGAGTGTGACTCGCTTGTTTTTTTTTTTCCTCCTCTTCTATAGATGTGGATGAGTGCGAGTCCAACCCCTGTGTGGGCGCGGAGTGTAAGAATACAGTGGGGTCCTTCACCTGCCAGTGTTCCCCTGGCAGCATCCTGGACAGCTCTGGAACCCAGTGTGTGGGTACGTGAGCCTCTATGTGTCTCAAGTAGGATTGGGAACAAGTCATTCCTTGGCGAGTCAGAGTCAAGTCTCAAGTCAAAACAATGCAGTCAGAGTCAAGTCTTGAGTCATTTGCCCTCAAGTCCAAGTCTTTCCATCATTTTCGCTGTCAAGTCACAAAGTCACAAGTCATGAAATTGTTGACTCCAGTCCAAGTTGAGTTATAAGCCATGTAACTTGAGTTCCTACCTATGTATTTTTTTTAACCTTTAATGATTAAAAACCCACCACAGTACATCATATGTTACATTCTCTGTAGGCAGAGAAAGTTTGAACAGAGAGCATCCACTCACGGTTGTCCTCACACAGTTTTTACGTCCATGTAAATGCAGGGAGTGATGCATCTTTGCACCAAACGTTCTCAGGAGACCTTGCATTCAGCTAACTGTAAATGCAGACAGCAGAGAATTAATATGCACTAAAATTATAAAAATAATGTTATGGTATCCAGAGGGGGGGCTATAACCTCAAGTCTTCTCGAGTCATAGGATCCAAGTCGTATTCAACTCTTGAGTCATTTGAGACTGGAGTCAATATGGGAGTTTCTGAATACCAAGAATGCAAAGATCGTACTTGTGATCTTGGCAAGACCAGTCTTGCGAACTCTGGGTGCAGTGAGGATTGGTCTCATTTGGTGAGGATGCAATCGATGTATCCTTGATATTTGGGGTGGGGCAAGAACGACATCCGGGGATTTTTACCGTCCTCTGTACTTCTGTTCCTAAGTATGAAGTTGATTTTGAAGATTACGTCAAATGGGTACACAGGAACACACATACACACTAGGTCCAGATGTTACTTCGCTGCCAGGGGCTGTGGGAGGAATGAGCCCAGTGCATGCTGGGCTACTGCATGTTGTAGCTGCAGAAAAATGTCTGGCTCTTGTAGATTCCACCTGCCCTTTGCAGCACTTTGATCCAGCGGCCCCCCAGTACCCAGTGCTCACTGACCCAACAGCATCGCAATATGTCTGATCTCCAGAGACCATCAAGGGCACATGTTGGCTGAAGATGATCGACAACCGCTGCGAGATCAACATCAATGGAGGCATACTGAAGTCGCAATGCTGCGCCACACTGGGGGCCGCCTGGGGCAGTCCCTGCGTCCGCTGTGAGCCAGGTAAGGGCTCCTCGGCTGAGGTCCTTTCTAGCGAGTTCTGGACGTTATTGACGTTGGCCGAGTACCGCTGGCGGATGTGAAGACTTGTGTCCTCTGCTTTCAGATCGGTTATGCCCTAAGGGATTTGCCCGCGTAAGGGGGAAGGAGTGTGAAGGTGAGAACGTCTGGGGGATAGCACCCATCCTGCTTCACATCGAGGCATTTATGTCATCTTCACCTTGTATTCCCGTGAAAGTCACATCGCCCACCGAAAAGTGACATTTTGTTGTTTTCAAGCAGACATGTCTAAACCCAGGACTGTATTTACATGAACTGTGTCCCTGTCCTGTTCTCCTGCTGTCCGGCTTCTTCTGTTGTCCTTTGTCAGTCATTTGTTACTGGTGGATTTGTTCCTGGCCATGTTGTTAACTTTCTTTTCCGGTGATAGATGTGAATGAGTGTGAGGTGTTTCCTGGAGTTTGCATCAACGGAAAGTGTGTAAACACCCTGGGCTCTTTTATTTGCCAGTGCCCCAGCGGAATGACACTGGACGACTCTGGTAGAACATGCATTGGTATGTAGCCCTGCCCACCCCCGTTTCTCTCTCTCTGCCATGGTGCCATTCTGGTTACCATTGGCGATAGCAGTCCGAGACTCGGACCCAACACTGTGGTTTTCTTTCTGTTGTCCTTGCTGCTTGTCAGTTGTGTGGTCTGAACCATGTGGTCTGTGCAGACTCGCTGTTACACGGCTTACAACCATTGCAAATTGCAGCTTCTGTTTTTAAACAAAATAAAAAATACAAATATTACATTTTGGCAGTACTGTTAATATTGTCATACCTTCCAGAAATTATACTGTGGTATATAGTATTTTGAGACTCTATTTTGAGATTTTTTTTAAAAGCAGTGTGTTTTCAGTATTTTGAAATCTTGATGAAATTCTCTGGAGGGAGGGCAGGGACGCACACCCCCATTATATATTTTGCTGAACCACCGTCCACATTTCTGCTAATTTTGTGACGTAGGTTTCAAAATAGCACTGTCTTCCCAAAATGCTGTGATACAATGAACTTTGGCATTTTGAGATTTATTTTAAATGTAAAGTGCATTACAAATAAAATCTATTATTATTATTATTATTATTATTATTACTGCCAAAGCCTAAGAAATACATTTTCTACAGTTAATTAAAAAATGAAATATTCTTTTTTTTCCAGTTAATTGCATTATATTGAATTCCACATGCCTGCAGAGACAGTAATGCAGGCATTCCTCTGTGTGTGTGTGTGTGTGTGTGTGTGTGTGTGTGTGTGTGACAGATCTCCGCACTGAGCAATGCTATCTGACCCACGAGGACGAGCGCTGTGGCGCCCCCATCCCAGGCCGGCACCGTGTGGACACCTGTTGCTGCTCAGTGGGCGTGGCCTGGGGCCCTGAGTGCGACGAGTGTCCGGAGAGGGGCAGCTCCGAATTCAGCCTGCTTTGCCCCCGCGGCCTTGGCTTCTCTCACAGGGGCGACTTCGTTAACGGGAAGCCCTTCCTGAAAGGTACGTGGCTCGGAGTAGGTGAGTAGGGCTTTAGTAGATCGGCAGGGAACAGCAGCGGCCTTCCCCATTGTGCTGCCACGACCTTTGACCTTTCCTTCATCCCCCTCCACCCGTTCTCGCCATGCACACGCGCAGACATCAACGAGTGCAGGATGATCCACAGCCTGTGCGCCAACGGGAAGTGCAGGAACACAATCGGCAGCTTCAAGTGCAAGTGCAACAATGGCTTCGCCTTGGACTCCCATGAAAGGAACTGCACGGGTGAGCGGTCTAACCCTGGGGGGCTTGCAGTGGGAAGCTGTCCTCCTCTATGGTGCAGCTGTAAGCTTGTTTGGGTGTCACATTAAAAACATAAAGCTGTAGTGGCTCTAACATGCATTCTCCCTGTCAGAGGATGGTGATGGTAGTCCTGACTACATTAGCCCCTCTGTTTGTTTATTGCATCGCATGGTTCTGATGCTGTCCCGTTGCTCATGCAGATATCGACGAGTGCCGCATCTCGCCGGACTTGTGTGGCCAGGGCACGTGCGTCAACACGCCGGGGGACTTCGAGTGTCAGTGTTTTGAGGGGTATGAGAGTGGCTTCATGATGATGAAGAACTGCATGGGTGAGTGCCAGACGCCCTGTCACATCCCGTCGCAGCCAACACACCGTCGCAGAATTTCTACGTCCTGAGGCCAATTTCTCTGTCCCCGCAGATATTGACGAGTGTGAGCGCAACCCATTGCTGTGCCGAGGCGGCCTGTGTATCAACACGGAAGGCAGCTTCCGCTGTGTCTGCCCCCCAGGTCATGAGGTCGCGCCCGATGGATCTGCCTGCCTTGGTGAGTAGGGGGAGGGACTTGGGCATCTCAGGGGGCATAGTTTGTAGGTGGGCATTGCCTTTTCTGGGCCAATGAGCTCACGGTTCCCTTTAGTATCATTTTAGGATCACTTTAAGCTTGTTTTTCACATACCTGGAACTTCTGTCATCTGGCAGCACAGACGTACAGGCGGTATGGCGAGATGTTGAAGACGCTCAACTGCTGTTGTATGTCTAGACAGATAAGGGGCCCAGATAGCCGACATCCCACGTGTGTAGACAGAACCTCGGTCTGAGTAGGCCCTGGGGAAGCTACTCACTCCCACGGCAGGGCAGATAAGAGGTGCAGTGCAGACGAGCCGGGCCCTGGGCTTGGGACTTGGGCCCCGCAGATGGAGAGGGCTCTTCGCCAACTTAGACTGCAGCCAGGAAGCTTCTCCACATGAGGAGATAAATATGAGCTGTCTGGAAGCAGGTCGCAGATGGATTCAATTGCGTTCAATACCCGGGAAGACTATGGCTTCAGTGGCCACTTCCAGACATCTGCGTGAGATAAATTTAGTGGGACGTTCATTTGTTAGGATGTATTTTTGTGCGCATACGACAGAGAGAGTGGCATTGTAGAGGAGGGTCTCATGTACAACAGAAGGACATCTCCCCCAAGCCCCCTCTGTGATCAGTTGGGACACAGGAATGTTAAACTCCTGTCTCTTTTCTATACACCTGCCAGACATCAATGAGTGTGAGCTGAGCGACAAGCTGTGCAAGAACGGGCAGTGTGTCAACATGGTGGGTGGCTACCAGTGCTCCTGCGACACGGGGTATCAGTCCACCGAGGACCGGCTCTCCTGCGTCGGTAGGGATTGCATGGCCGGGATCGATGCTGTTCTCCATGCCACGGCCTGCTGTCTGTTCACCCATCCATCCACCTGTCCCAGATATTGACGAGTGCACCATCCAGAATGGAGGCTGCGAGAGCTTCTGCACCAACTCCGAGGGCAGTTACGAATGCAGCTGTCGCCACGGCTACGCGCTGATGCCAGACCAGAGGAGCTGCACGGGTGAGGCACAGCTGCCACGCACTAGTCCCCTGCATCTGGGAGGGCGGGGGAGCTGTTAGCTGCCCAGGGAGACATTTCCTCCCTGTAGCCCATAAAGTAACAATGTTTGATGGCATGCCTCCCCCCCCCCCCGTTCCCTCTCCATAGATATCGACGAGTGTGAGGACAACCCAAACATCTGTGAAGGGGGCCAGTGTACAAACCATCCCGGGCATTACCAGTGTCTGTGCTTTGACGGGTTCATGTCCTCTGAAAATATGAAGATGTGTCTTGGTAAGGCAGTGAACTGTTTGTCTGCTAATTAATTGTTTTATGAGCTGCAAGGTGTTGAAAAGCCAAAGGGGTCATGTGTGTGTGTTGCGCAGTGCAGGGCTGCTGCTCTTCAGCTCGCCCTGCAGAATGATGAGTTTGCCTGAAACTTGGAGGTCTGGCCTGATAAATCCAGCTTGTAAAGATTTCTAACGGTTTTCCCTGCGAATTCAAGGACTCCTTTTCTGGTCTGGCCAAAGAGCCTCTGCATTTCGAGGCCATTCACCTCTTCTCCCTGCCGTCCTTCTCCAGATGTGGATGAGTGTGTCCTCAACCCGAACATCTGCTTGAGCGGGAACTGCGAGAACACGAAGGGCTCCTTCATCTGCCACTGCGACCTGGGATTCTCTGTCAGGAAGGGCAGCACTGGCTGTACAGGTAGGCCAGCCAGGGAGGGCGAGGGGGCCTGGAGCAGATGGGGCGGGGGCGTCATTGCATGCATCTGGGACGGGGCATGGAGGTGGAGCAGAAGACGGGCATTTCCCGCAGCTTTCAGAGAAGCTGGAACCACGGGCGCACTCCATTGGGGGGAGACGGGGTGTTACATGAGTCAAGTGCTGTCATTAACATCAGGAGGCTCAAAGAAACCAAGAGGAAAACAAGCGTTTGATGAGCGTCTGTGAGCTCGCTAGCTCGCGGCCCTCAGATGGGGGTTTCCGTGTGAGCCTGGCCGGCTAGTTCCTCAGGGTGACATCATCACGTCAGCAACGGCGGCGCGGGAAACGTGTGTTGAATTACTTTGTTTGTTCCGCCGCGCCACTGCTATTAAAGCGGAATAAACATTACGTTCAATTCATACCATGTCAATAAAACTGCCCGCTGTGCACCCAATGAAGAAGGAGTCTAAGTGAACGTTACAGCTGGCTGGGGCAAAGGTTAGACAAAAATAAACCACGGACTCTTTTAATTAGTGTTCATTAAAGCTGACACCGGTCAGTCTCTGAGCAGGAAAGTTCCAGATACTTGGCATCTGCTGGGATTTATGGAGACTTGTTTGATGAGCATCTGCTCCACCTTCACAGATGCTTGAGCGCAGATCATGCTGCGAAATGGGCGGCGGCACGAGTCACGTGAGACGCACATGGACAAAGCGGGTGTGACGTCAAACAGCTCGGAGCTGCCTTTCAGCCTTTGTGCTTTCTAGAGTGCTCAGGATGTTGGGGGCGGGCAGAGGGGGGGCGCTGTTGGGAGATGCCCGAGGGAAGTACCTTCACAGCCCATCTGGTCGTGTGGCTCAGCGTCATGTCAGTCACGCTGCTCCAGCATATGGGTGACATATTTCTCCTCAGCTGAGTCCCGTCGTGGCCTCTGACTGGCGGGCAGCAGCCACGCCCCCGCCTTCGGTGCCCAGTATTACGGAGATCCCAAGCATCGCATGGTTTGTCTCTGGGGCGGGTTAGCAGCGCAGAATGAGCCAGCCCCAGATGACAGCCACGGGGGAAGTTGGCCTTTTCGTATTCCGTGCGACATAAAGATACCATAGAGATAACGAAAGCTTCAGTAAAGCCCATCTCCTGACACAGAGCTGTTTATTGAGCTAATCTAATCCCAGAGGTATGACGAGTTCATGCATGGGAGGGGTCAGTGTTGGCTTGCACCCGGTCGCTCCCTGGGGCTTTGTAGCCCATATGGGAACAGTAACCAGCAGCATGCCTGAAATCACAGAGGGTTCCGGAATGCCTGAAGTCATTCCTCCCTCTCTGTAACCCCCCCCCCCCCCCGCCTCACGTGCAAAGCCTTAGCCCCTCTAAAGCCATTGCTGTCTGCTTTCATCATTACTGAACCCAGCTCGAAGATCCTTGACACTGTTTCTGAATGCAGCCACTTCTGCTCCCCCTTTATTGGTGGGCTCTTCTGCATTTTTTTGGCTCCGATTTTCAGGTTTTCTTTTTTTTTTCCCCCCCTCCATCAAAGACCCGCTGGACTCCCCTACAGAGGCGGGCTGGCTGTGTCTGGAGGACTGTGCACAGCCGCTCAGAGGAGGTGTAATTGATTGCAAACTGCTTTTCTTTGGAGACTGTGGATTGAATCCACAATCAAACGCTTGACATTCCGAAAACCCTGCGAGATTCCTTGCTGATCCGTTCGCCGTGTTCTGTATCATGTCGTCAGGTTTTCTACGGGTCACCAGCTCCTCGACGGAGCTTTTTGGGTGTGTTTTTTTTTTTTTTTTTTTTTTTTTACTATCAATTTTTTTAATCAAATATGTGATATAGAACAGATTATGTATTCAACACAACTGCATTGCATTACAAGACACAATTTATGTTTTTGTTATTACACTGGCTTATTTTCATTGTTCACATCGCATTTTATTACATATATGTATGTCTTCTACCTGCACCTACTTGAACCCTAATAACAGGCAAATACCACTTCTGTGCTTTTTATGGGAAGGGCACCAATGCCGTATACCGTTCCGGATGTGCAGAGAGACCGCGATCCTTAACCGCTGTGACCCCTGCATGACAGTGACTGTAAAAGCCTGGAGTGTCACGCTGATGGAAGGCACGCTGATCGTGGCTTTACAGTGGTGCTACTGCGTGGGTGGCACTAGGTTTGTGAATTTGTCCCAAATTAGCTTGTTTGGTGATAATTGTTGGAAGTGGCATGGCGCTACAATGCCATGCGCAGGTCCCTGCCTCACTGGAGCTGACTGCGGCTTGTCTAGGCCAGAGCTGCCGCCGCAGCATGGTGCAAAGAGAAACTCCAACATCCAGCGAACAGCTGTGGGCCTTTTGAAGTCGCTCCTGCCATGCCGTTATTGGACTTGCGGACAGGACAAAAATGCAGTGGTACATTGCGTTCCGTCGCTTTGGAATTCTCGCATATTCACTAACAACTGGATGTTGTGACCATGCTGAGATTAATGGGGATTTAAATCAGCAGATGGTTCCCTCACAGGACACTAGAAAGGCGCTTTAAAGGACCCCCTGCCCCCATGGGGTCAGGGTTGAGTAATGTCTGTTTCCTTTGGGTCCCCGTTTCAGTTCAGCAGCTCTGGAAAATATGACATGCAAGATGAGGTTGGTTCCAGTGGTCAGGATGTTTTTTTACATACTTTAGAGGATTAGATTAGCTCTGTAAACAGTTCCATGGAGTTGCTGATTGTGGTGCCTATTGAAGTGTAACTGATATCGTGGTTTCAATGCTGAACGACACCCCAGCCCTGCCAGTCTCTCAAACAACAGCACACATCAGATCTCCAGGACAACATCTCTCTTACCTGTGAGAGGAGAGCCTAGGCCCCCCCCTCACGCCCCCCCACCCCTATAGCTCCCTCATCCCCACCCAGCTCCAGTCTACTCTCTCAAATTCACTCCTGGATTCAAACCCTGGCCTTACTGTCCCATCTGTGTTGCCGGCTCATCTGCAGACATCAACGAGTGTGAGATTGGAGCACACAACTGCGACCATCATGCCTCCTGCACCAACACTGCCGGCAGCTTCAAGTGCAGCTGCAGCCCAGGATGGATTGGCAACGGAGTCCGGTGTACGGGTGAGTCCCGGGTGCAGGGAGGGTCTTACAAACAGGCGGCAGAGTACACTGTAAGATTGGCCAGCTCCGATATTAAAGTTGGCACCAAATAGGAACTCATGATGTCTGTGTTCCAGACCTGGACGAGTGCTCCAACGGGACACACATGTGCAGCAACAACGCTGAGTGCATGAACACCATGGGCTCCTATCGCTGTGTGTGCAAGGAGGGCTTCTCTGGGGATGGCTTCTTCTGTACAGGCAAGGCCTGCTTCTCCTGAGCACCACACACACATACACACAGCTTTGAAATTATATCTTTATAGCGACTCCCCATTTCTATGGGCGAAACTCTAATCCCAATATGAAGACCTTAACCCCCACCCAGCCCTAACCTTAACCATAAGTAACCAAGCAAAATATGAGACTTTTGGCATTTTTACTTTTTTGATTACAATGACAGATCTTTGTGGTTCAGACAACATCAAAAGAACAGGTTTTTATTAAATTGTAGGGGACATTTGGTCCCCACAAAGTAATATAACCCTAATCCTCACACACACACACACACACTTTGATGTACTACCCTCTTCATGTGTAAGGGACACAGACATGCTGGCCTGCTATCCTACATTAAGTATGTACAATAACACAAAAATATGCGTTTGTAAGCCCGCAGAGGGATTCGGAAAGGGACCAGATGTTTAGGATAATCAGTCGGTTTGGGGCTGGCTCTGTGTATAAAGCCGAGCGTTTCTATCACTGGAGCCAAACGGTACAGGAGACGTGTGAGTCCTGCTCGGTTATGACACGGCTGGTGTGCTGGCGAACAGATAGCGACGAATGTGCTGAGAACCTCAACCTGTGTGAGAATGGCCACTGCCTGAACGTCCAAGGAGGCTACCGCTGCGAATGTGACATGGGCTTCGTGCCGACGCTGGACAGCAAGGCCTGCGAAGGTATGCCAGCCCTCCGCCGCCTCTCTCTGGCCCGCTTAAACGGTCTGTGAACGCGCACTGTTTGCTGTGCTTTTGCTTGTGACCTGAGACATGAAAGATCACTCGCCCCGTGATCCTTTCTGCCCGTGACTTGCCATTTAATCTGCCCACACCTCAGACATAGACGAGTGCACCTTCTCAGAAATCTGTGTTAATGGAAGGTGCCAGAACACACCAGGCCTCTTCCAGTGCCAGTGCAACTTGGGCTATGAATTGGACCGCACTGGAGGCAACTGCACCGGTAAGTGTGCCCCTCCGTCAGGTTCTTCACCCGCTCCCCCAAGCCGACTGGCCAATGAAGGCCGGTTCTTGGCCTAACAACCAACAACAAAGGTGCCATTCTAGGATATGGATCTGAAGACACTTGTTAAGAAGTTTGTTGGATGCTAATGTGTTAATAATAGATTCGATTCGTAGATTAGATAAAAACTCAAAGATGCTAACAATATTTTAATAAACCAGAGCAGAGGGAACTAGAAAGTTTGGGAGAACAGAAAGGATTTGAGACAAGAGCAAAAGACTGGGAGAGAGTGACGCATATTGTAAGGAATGGAATTCCAAAGGTGAGGAGCCATCACAGAGAAGCTGTGGAGTTTGGAAGGAGGATCAGTGGGCAGCACAGAAGAGGAAGATCTAAGAGCATGAGAGGGCTGGTAGGGCAGGAGAAGATCAGACAGGCAGGGGAGAGTGAGATTACTGAGGGTGAGGGGAAGAATTTTGAATCCGCTGTGAAATATCACGGGCACTCAATTATGGAGAACAGGGGAGATGTGTGGGTGGGTCCAGGTGTCAGTGAGGAGGCGAGCTGCCGAGTTCGGAACCGTTTGAAGCTTGTGCAGAAATTTGTAGCTGATGCCAATCAGGAAGGAGTCACAGTAGTTGAGGCATGGATGAGGGATGATTTAGCAGTAGGTTGGGAGAGGCAGGATTTGATATGGGTGATGTTCTTCAGGTGGAAAAAGGACGTTTTCCTGATGGGTGAAACATGACTGTGTAATGAGAGAGAATGGTCCAGGAAAATGCCAAAGTTGCGAACGGCAGAAGAGGAATAAACTAGTGCGTCATCGACGAGGAGAGAAACAATCCACCTTTTACAGCCAATATATAAACTCTTCTTTTTTTTTTTGTCATTATTCAGTCTGAAGAAATTATGAGTCGTCCAGGTCTTAATTGCGGGCTGGCATGTTTCCTTTTGGGACCAGGGTAGTGATCAGATCGATTTAAGGCTGGAGTAGATCTGGGTATCTTTGCCATAAGAGGATGCTGTGGGACGCTGTGTTGAAGACCGCGCTCAGGTCGAGGAGGAGCAGGACATCGAGGCTCTGAAGCCAGCAGATATTAGATGATCAGTGAACATTGTTTAAGGCAGTTTTGTCGCTGTGGAGAGGGCGCAAGCCAGACTCGATTGGATCACGCAGATTGTTGTGTTGGAGATGAGCTATTTGACCAGCAACGGCATGTTCTAGAATTTTGGGGAAAGAATGGGAGGTTGGAGTTATAATGGTAATTATTGAAATAAATATTTGGCCTGATCCAAAACATCCTTTTTATGTTAAAATTGTGCATTGCTGCTCATATTCCAGGGGCTTGAACTGGCAGACTTTGGGACATTTCTGTCCTTTGGATCTGGTTGCTAGCTCTCCCTAGGTACATTTTAACACAGCGCGGCCTTGGAGCAATGCCTGTTACTGTACCGGTGATTTATTGGCTGGTTGCTTTGGCTTCGACAGACATCAATGAGTGCTTGGACCCTATGAGGTGTATCAGCGGGATCTGCGTGAACACCCCTGGCAGCTATATCTGCAACTGTCCCCCGGACTTCCAGCTCAATCCGACGGGAGTCGGCTGCGTGGGTGAGAATCCGCGTTCACATCGGCACCCTGGAAGCATTCCCGGGCTCGGCAGGAGAGCCACGGACGAGGAGGCGTCCGGGATCTCGCAAAAACATATGGTGTCTCCTCAGACCGTCGATCTGGGAACTGCTACTTGGAAATGCGATCCCGAGGTGACGCATCCGAAAGCCTGGACTGCTCCAATGAGATTGGCGTGGGCGTGTCCAAGGCTTCGTGTTGCTGCTCCTTGGGCCAAGCCTGGGGAACCCCATGTGAGGCCTGTCCTCCCCACAATTCCTGTGAGTGGAGCTCTTTTATTAATATGTAGTTTATAGCTTAACTTTTTTTCTTCTACCTCGTTAACCTGAATAGTATATTTAAATCAAGGTCATTTTTCATTTTAATGATTAGAAAACAAAGTTTCTACTGGGATGTGGAAGCTATTGGAGCCCATACTGGTCTGCGTTTTGTCACATTGTGGGATTCTTTCTCTTCCAGCGGAGTACAAAACCCTGTGCCCAGGAGGCGAGGGCTTTCGTCCCAACCCCATCACTGTCATCCTGGAAGGTAAGGTGGGCATCTGTTCCACGTCCGTTCCGCGCCTTGCTAAAATCTGACGACTCCCGTGTGTCTAACAGATATCAACGAGTGCGAGGAGCTGGTTGGACTGTGCCAGGGTGGCCACTGCCTCAACACCTTTGGCAGCTTCCAGTGCGAGTGTCCAAAAGGCTTCGAGCTCAACGAGGAGACCAGGATCTGTGAAGGTGACAGAGTCTGAGGATCCGCTTGAACTTGGGGATAAGGTTCCAGTGGGATCGCCTCACCCACTGTTGGCTGGCCCCCTTTGACGTTAGAGCAGATCCTCAGAGTGTGTTTAGGCACAGGGGGGTGGCCTTGCCATGTGGCTGTGGTGCTCAGGCCAAAGGTACAACAGAAGCCATTTGTACCACGAAGATGCCCAGCTGCAGTCACTGAGGAAGGCTGAGGAAGATGTGATCTCTGGGGGAAATGGTGTGAGTTTTTAAGATGGCTCTCCTGGTCTGCTCTTCAGATGTTAATGAGTGTGAGAAACCTGGCATCTGTGGACCTGGCCAGTGCTACAACACCATTGGGAACTACACCTGCATCTGCCCCTCTGACTACATGCAGGTTAACGGAGGCAACAACTGCATGGGTGAGCATCTGTCCATCTCTGTCCCTGTGTCTGTGCCTGTCAGCATCTCTCTCCCTCTCTCCTCTCTCCCTTTGTCTGTCTGTGACTCTCCCCCTCTGTCTTTCTGTCTATATATGACTGTCTCTAAATTTCTGTCCCTCTCTGTGTCTGTCAATGTCTCTCTCTTGCTCTCTGTCTCTCTCTCTCCCTCTCTTTCTGTCATTGTGTCTATTAGTGTCTCTCCCTCACTCTGTGCTTGTCAGTGTCTCTCTCTATGGGTTTGTGTCTTTGGCTGGAAATATTTAATGTATTTTGCGGACAAATTTTGCAATATCGTGAGGACCAGTAGGGAAAGCGATTGAGAAGACGGAGACCATGGGGAAGTGTCTGTTTTCAGTTTCCATGTGTTTCTCAGTTTTGGTGGTTTGGGATTAGATCGTTAATCACGTTAAAATGGGAGCTGGTGGAAATATCCCACAAGGAAAGCTGCGCGGGGTTTTATAATTGTGTGTCTGTCTGCTTTTATCTGTATATTTGCTAGCTTAGTACAAATCACACATGCATGCTAGGGAATTACAGAACCATATTATTTACCATATCATCTAAAGCCCAGTAAAGCATGACACTGTTGCCTTAACAACCCTGCGAGCTCCAACTGTGTTTTTGTACCCGTGCCAGACATGCGAAAGAGCCTGTGCTACAGGAATTACCACTCGGACAATAGCTCCTGCGATGGCGAACTCACCTTCAACATGACCAAGAAGATGTGCTGCTGCTCCTACAACATCGGCCGTGCCTGGAACAAACCGTGCGAGCAGTGCCCCGTGCCCAGCACCAGTGAGTACGGGCCCCTTTGTAGCCCCCGCTGGCAACAGGGACGGCCAGCTTACTGTCTGCCTCTCCCACCTCCTCAGATGAGTTTGCGGTCTTGTGTGGCAGCGAGAGACCTGGGTATTACATTGACATTTACACCGGCCAGGTCATAGGTAAGAGACGCGTCGTCGTCCATCCACACGCTCATCCAGCCATTGCTGATGTTTTATTGGTTACTGAAGCGTGCCATCGAGGCTGGGGGGGAGAGGATGTGTGTCACTGCAGGGGTGTGGCTTCAGTTTAGTCCCTGTGTGTCATTAGATACATTTGGTGACTCTGAAGAGTGTGTGTGTGGGTGTGTGTGGGTGTGGGGGTGGGTGGGTGGTCGTGCTACCTAAACCCTGTACCAGACAAGCTGTGATTGATTGATGGATGGATACAAGGACTTAATTTTTACGTTGATCAGTGTAATGTGGGTGTGGTGTTGAGTTCACTATCTGCCTGGGTCTCTCGTGTCGCCCACCAGACATCGACGAGTGCCGGGAGATCCCAGGCGTGTGCGAGAACGGCGTGTGCATCAACATGATCGGCAGCTTCCGCTGCGAGTGTCCTATGGGCTTTGTCTACAACGACAAGCTGCTCGTCTGCGAAGGTGGGTCCCCCCCCCCCCCCAGTGCCGAACTGGGGTACATGGTGCATCAGGAACATGGTTGGGCTTCATGACCCCCTGCCTGTCTCTCGGCAGACATTGACGAGTGCCAGAACGGCCCAGTGTGCCAGGAGAACGCCCGCTGCCAGAACATCGCCGGAAGCTACCGCTGCGACTGCAAGCCGGGATACCGCTTCATCTCCTCGGGCCGGTGCATCGGTACGGCCGCTCCTCCGCCAGGGACAGCACGCCATGCGCATGGCCAAAAACCACCACAAAGGGCCCCTTTACCACTTATAGCCTCTTCATGCCTTATTTTGCTCCTATTGCTGGAGGACATTTAGGGCTCATGAATTTCCACCTGAGGCCGTATGTTCAACACCTGTTTTGGCTTCCTGTGACGCCTGATGATGGAGCCCCTGGGGTTCAGCGCCGGCGATCTCAGCTCCTCTGTTCTATTAGTGTGTTAATGTTAGAGTGTCTCTCAGCACGGACAGAAGCCGTAAGGGTGAGGCCACACTGTAGCGCATTCTCCAGGGAGCTGACCCAAACCCATACAGCTGCACACTGTGGCGCATTCTCCAGGGAGCTGACCCAAACCCATACAGCTGCACACTGTGGCGCATTCTCCAGGGAGCTGACCCAAACACATACAGCTGCACACTGTAGCGCATTCTCCAGGGAGCTGACCCAAACCCATCCAGCTGCACACTGTGGCGCATTCTCCAGGGAACTGACCGAAACCCATCCAGCTGCACACTGTGGCGCATTCTCCAGGGAGCTGACCCAAACCCATACAGCTGCGCACTGTGGCGCATTCTCCAGGGAGCTGACCCAAACCCATCCAGCTGCACACTGTGGTGCATTCTCCAGGGAACTGACCCAAACACATACAGCTGCACACTGTAGCACATTCTCCAGGGAGCTGACCCAAACTCATACAGCTGCACAGTGCCCACAGGGTGCCCTGTTTGTTTTTCTAAGGCTTGCCCTTTGGTTCCCCGGTGAAAACATGGAAGTGCTTTAGCGGGGGAAGCCCAGTGGCCTGTTACAGCGTGGCCTCAGTACTTTCTTTCACACAATGCTTGCTTAGTTCCTGTTTTCCTTCCTCCTTTTATATGCTGTGAAAATGTAATCAGAGAACCCAAGACAATGGCCAACTGCGGTCAGTGATGAAGTCTGATAAGAATCTGATGCCTTGGTTAGAACTTGGTGGAAAATATTTGTGTCTGAAGATCACCCGCAGATCAGTACATAAGCAACAGAGCGGGAACACAGCACCCCGCCGAGAATATTTGGGTGTAAATGTGACAAAATGAAAAATGTCAACGTTTTGTGTGCCATTTATAGGGAGTTTTATGGTGCAGTGCCATATTTTCTGCAGGACAACATGTATGGAGCCTTCGGTCACCAAGGCTGTTGGTCCTTTGCGGTCATGGGGCCGCAGCTTAGCTGGCTGTTGTTATGGTCATACGTGGTCAAACAAGTCCATAAAACCCAAAAATGTACACTAACATATATAATGCTGCAGTGTCCTGCTGTGGCGTGTCTATCTTCTGCAGCAGCTTAGTTAGACTGTAGGGCTGCCAGGGGGTTGGTTGACCATTGACTTCTGACCTTCGACCTCTTCTCCCCTCGGACAGACCGCAACGAGTGTGTGGAGAACCCCAACATCTGCAACCCCGGGCAGTGCATTGACTTGGAAGGGAGTTACCGCTGCACCTGTCCCAATGGCTACAAGACCACACCGGACTCCTCCATGTGCATCGGTGGGTAGATCAGTTCTGGCACTTTGCAGTGAAGCGTGCTCGGTCAGTCTGAGCGGGACAGTTTGACCGGCCGGTGGAGCGTCCTGGTGAGATCGAGCTGCAGTGACCGAGCCCGCGGTTTCATTACAGATGTGGACGAGTGCGAGAGGCAGCCGTGTGGAAATGGGACGTGTAAGAACACTGTGGGGTCGTACAACTGTGTGTGCAACCCTGGCTTCCAGCTGTCACACAACAAGGACTGTGTGGGTGAGTATGTGGGGTGGTGGGGGGGTTATGTATATGTAACATTGTGGGGACTTACATTGTTATTTTGAAGACGTGGGGACCATTTTTCTAGCCCCCACATGAGAAATTCAGTTAAATACAAATTATAGGGTTTGGTTGGGGACAGCGTCCACATAGAGATGAACACAAACCCATGACTCCTTGCGCTTCAGATGTCGACGAGTGCCAGAGGGGCGTGTGCAGGAACGGCGATTGTCTCAACACCGTGGGCTCATTCTTGTGTTTGTGCCAAAGCGGCTTCGAGCTCACTGCAGACCAGAAGAACTGCGTGGGTGAGATTCTGATTACTCGCCTGTACTGTGTTCCAGGTCCATCTTTCTGTGTCTGTACTGCAGTCAGCTTAAGGTCCTGCATCCCGCTGATAACTGTTCACAGTTATTCTGATGTCTGTATCCCTCATATGCACCACAGCATTTATTTACAAATTCGACAGACCCCTGAATTGCTCAGGGTTGCTCGTGGTTGACAGACGTCTGTAGTCAGTGGTACAGCTGTTTAGGCAGTGGACACGACATACAAAAGGGATGTACAGCTCAGTCTTTGGAAAATCTGCTCTCAGGAACGTTAGCTTGCTGCTAGGAAATCTAAGCTGGTTCTCTTCTTGATGTTGGATGCCAAGAAGCCACTGTTTTCCTGTACAGATGTGAACGAGTGCTTTTTGAGACCCAACACGTGCGCTCCAGGAACATGCCAGAATCTGGAAGGAACCTTCAGGTGCATCTGCCCACCAGGCTACTACGTGCAGAATGAGGAGTGCACAGGTACATGCCATCTTCCTGCTGCAGCACCTCCAACGGGAATAACTGCCACCGGGGGGGGGGATCATTCAGGTTTCAGGCCTTGGTTGGGTGTGTGAACATCTCATTGTAGAACCTCATACGATGTTATGCAGATTAGCTGATTTAACCTGTCATTTACTCTATTTTGGCTATTCTCTGATCAGTAACAGTGTTTATAAGCTATGTGTAACCTCTGACCTTAGGTCAGTGCCCAGCTGAGATCATTGATAAAAGTTTGGTAACCATACGTTCTTTTTCATGCAGTGTATATAGTTTCTAATTGACTGGTTCAAATATAATATCCGGATAATTGCAGTATTATGGATGCGACATTTAGGGTCACCTTGGCGCACGCTTAGTGCAGCCTTTTGGGAGACTTTAGGCAAATCGTAAAGATTTATATATTAGATTAGCATTCCATTAGTTCTGTGTATGTGACATAAAATGTGCCTTAGTGTGAAATTTCCTATTTATGGAGTGATGTGCCCCCTCCCCCCATCAGATATTGATGAGTGCACGCAGACTCCCGACATCTGCCAGTTTGGCACCTGCACCAACACGGAGGGCAGCTTCCGGTGCATGTGTCCTAATGGCTTCCAGCTCACCTCCCTGGGGACCAGGTGTGTGGGTGAGTCCCCCCCCCCCCAGGCACCTCTGCCACTGCCGGCCGGGGCCCCTACTCGGGGTGCGTGGCCACTGACATTTGAGAGGGCTGATGTGCGGCTGCCAGAAAGAGCTGTCCGAAAGAGCATGGCAGGAATGTGTGGGGAGTCCAGGCAGGAGTCCAGGCAGGAGTCCAGGCAGGAGTCCAGGCAGGAGTCCAGGCAGGAGTCCAGGCTGGCAAACACACAATCGAAATGGGAAAGAGGTGGAGCCATAGCTGAAGTCTCTTAGGATCTGAGCTGGAAGTCAGGAAGACCTTTAAAGTGGAGCCACGGAGGTTTGCTGAGCCTGGAAGATGGTGACATAGTCCACAGCTGTGAATGGCTTCTACCTACAGGGATGTTTTTGTGTGACGGTGTAGCTGAGGAAATCTGAAACAGGTCGTTCACACTTAGGGGTGACGGTGTAGCTGAGGAAATCTGAAACAGGTCGTTCACACTTAGGGGTGACGGTGTAGCTGAGGAAATCTGATACCTTTGTCTTCGACTAATTTCTAGCCTATAAGCTTCTTCCCATTAGCATCGGGTCCCGCTGGGTACGACATGCGTGACCTTGCCTGTGTCCCGCAGCTCCACACGACCTTCACAGCCAAATCTCCACACATAAATCAGATCACGTCCTGCCTGTCACTGGCTCTTCGCTCCCCTTCCCTCACATGCTGCTCAGGACATTACAGGGTTACACTCTGCAGGTCACACATGGTTACTGCAGGCCTTCAGGCTCTCTACCTTTCTCAGCTACCTTTGAGCACCGCTTTGGTTCCTGCTGAGACACGTGAGTGACATGCGGTTCATGAGTACTGAGACTCTGAGTGACATGCGGTTCATGAGTACTGAGACGCTGAGTGACATGCGGTTCATGAGTACTGAGACGCGTGAGTGACATGCGGTTCATGAGTACTGAGACGCGTGAGTGACATGCGGTTCATGAGTACTGAGACGCGTGAGTGACA
>JAODJX010000020.1:14932925-14960972 GCA_026776945.1 Isichthys henryi | reverse complement strand
TGCGGTTCATGAGTACTGAGACACAAAATGGACGTCCGGTGGGTTGAAATGGTGATGTCGCTTTTTACTGAAGTACCTGCTTAGTTCTGGTCTTTATCCAGCTGCAGTAACTGGTCTAGGGTAAAACCACACAGTGAGTTACCTCTAGGCAAGATCTGCTAACCATATACCTGACTGGCACCTCTCTCCCCCCCCTTTATCTGGACAGATGTCCGCGTGAACTACTGCTACACCAAGTTCGAGAATGGCCGCTGCCAGGCCCCGCAGCCACACAACACCACCAAAGCAGAGTGCTGCTGCAGCAAAATGCCCGGCCAGGGCTGGGGCAGCCCCTGTGAAATCTGCCCCGCCAAGGAAGATGGTGAGTCGAGGCGAGAGAGTAGGGAGAGGCAGGCAGGAGAAGCGTGCAAGACGGCTGGGAGAGGAGAGAGAGGTGGGCGGGAGATGAGGGAGAAGTGGTGATCAAGATGGGAAAGGAGAAGGTGGCAGGAGAGGAGGGTGAGACAGGAGAGGCCTGGGGCTCGCAGGGCTTCCGGCCGAAGGCCCAGGCAGTGATGGCTGCCCCTTTCATTAGTAACAGCGGCGCTCCTTCTTCCTGCTTTAATCATATTCTCTGAGAGAGGTAGGTATCAGGAATCTGAATGCGCAAAATGTATTTTTCCTCATATGTGAAAAGGAAGAGTCATTAAAACGTTTGCATGTCACTGATTATCGTAAATTTACTGAAACTTAAAAAAAACAACAGTCATGTCCAAACACAGCAAGCCATTCATTTCGTTTCGTGTTTTTGTTCCAGAGGGCTATAGGCAGCTCTGCCCCGCATCCGGACAAGTCATGAAGCTGGATGGCAGCCTCGTAGGTATGTTGCATGGAATTCCAGATGTGTGTCGGGGCCTCACTAGCATCAAGTTCTGGGGGAAAGACTGAAGGCTGCTGTTCTGCTTCCTTCCTTAATTCACCAGACATCGACGAGTGCTTGACCCCCGGAATCTGCAGGAACGGGGAATGCATAAACACGGATGGCGCGTATCGCTGCGAGTGCCCCTTCGGCTTCCAGCTGGACCCCTCGCGCACGAGGTGCGAAGGTAGGTCCCGTCACGCTGCCCAGACTGCCCCCTGTTGGTGGCCAGGACACGTCAACTCTGACAGGGGTTTATGTCGGAATTCCTCGTCTCCATAGACGCTGATGAGTGTGAACTGGGCAATCCTTGCGGCAATGGGACCTGCACCAATGTCATCGGAGCTTTTGAGTGCGCCTGCGATGAGGGATTCGAGCCCGGGCCGATGATGTCATGTGAAGGTATGGCCCACTTTGTGGTATGGATCCATCGTTACATATAAACGTTAGCTGAGGTGTTGGTGGGTCCCCGTGACTGTTCCTGTACCCCCAGATGTGAACGAGTGTGCCCAGAACCCTCTGCTGTGCGCCTTCCGCTGCGTCAATACCGTGGGCTCTTATGAGTGCAAGTGCCCTGCAGGCTACGTGCTGCGAGAGGACCGGAGGATGTGCAAAGGTAAAGCAATCCCAGGGTGCCAATTTGGAGCCACCCCTGCGAGCTTAACATATTCCCCAACCTCCTGGCTGCTCGACACCAATGTAATCTCCCTGATAACAGCATATGGCCAAAAGTCTATGGATACCCCCATCATATAAAGGATTTGTTTAATTAAGCCACACTCGTCACTGACACAGGAGTCTAATTGAGCACACGGTTATGCGATTTCCTGCAATAAACATTATCAGCAGCATGGGCGGTTATTGTACAGAAGAGGCTAGTGACTTTCCATTTGGCACCATCACCGGACGCCATCTCAGCTCCACACGACCTTCACAGCCAAAGCTCCACACATAAATCAGATCACGTCCTGCCTGTCACTGGCTCTTCGCTCCCCTTCCCTCACATGCTGCTCAGGACATTACAGGGTTACACTCTGCAGGTCACACATGGTTACTGCAGGCCTTCAGGCTCTCTACCATTCTCAGCCACCTTTGAGCACCGCTTTGGTTCCTGCTGAGACACGTGAGTGACATGCGGTTCATGAGTACTGAGACGCGTGAGTGACATGCGGTCAGTACTCAGTACATCACCGGACGCCATCTTTACAACAAGTCGGTTTGCTACATTTCTGCCCTGCTAGAGCTGCCCTGTTCAACCACAAGTTAAGTGATTGTGAAAGTCAGTACTTCTGGGAACAAGTTTGACCTCATTTGACCTGATTACCCAACATCAATATCCAACCTGTGGCTGCAGATCCCACCAACAATGTTCCCACATCTAATGGAAAACCTTCCCAGAAGAGCAGAGGCTGTTATGGTGACAATGGGCTGACCGGCTTCATATTAACACCTTGGTTATGGAATGAGATGTTGGAAATACTGGTGTCCACATACTTTGGTCACGTAAATCTGGTGCTAAACCTTTCATGCCTTCCGAACAGACTGTCCGCTAAATCTTTAGCCATCCTAGGCGGCTGACTTGGACCACCTCCCTGTCTCTTCTCGCTTATGAAATGCTGGTTTCCACATGCTGTAAATCTTGTATGTGACTGGACGGAAACCTTCCTCTCTCCCCCAGACCAAAACGAGTGTGAGGAAGGCATTCATGACTGTGAGAGCAAAGGAATGGCCTGCAAGAACCTCATTGGGACCTACATGTGCATCTGCCCAGAAGGCTACACCAGACAGCCCGATGGAGAAGGATGCATGGGTAGGACAGGCCGCCATCTTGTTCTGAGCCTCAGTCTTAAGACTCAACTAGTCCAGGATTCATAGTCGGAAAGTTCCAGGTCTGATGGACTCATGGAGAGCCTCTGAGACATGACTTCATGTCATCATACTCATGTGCATGTTTTGGAGAAATATATTATTGTAAAGTTAATTGCAACTTTCCCGGATTAGTATGAAAATGAGTGGTTGAGTGGTCGACCTGGGAGAGACATTAAAGGAGGAAATCAAACTATTTCATTGAGAGGTGTCTTAATAGCATCTTATTGCTGATACTCTCTCAAAGTAATGGTTTGATGAAACCTGAAATACTTCTTAGCCCCTCCCCTTTGCTGGGTGACGAGCGAGGCACTCCGCCCCGTGTGAAGCGTGCCCTGACACCAAGCTCACCCAGAGTGAGGGGTTTGCCAGCCTTCATCACGCCACAATGTCTTTTCTGCCAGATATGAACGAGTGCTCGGCCAGACCAGGCATCTGCGTGAATGGGCGCTGTGAGAACACCGTGGGCAGCTACCGCTGCAGGTGCGACCAGGGCTTTGTCCCCAACCCCAGTCACACAGAATGCATTGGTGAGTGCAGCTCTGCACTGGCGCCCCCTGCTGTCCAATGAGAAGCACTTAGGCTGCTGTTTGTGTTCTTCAGTTTTTGTTGTGTGTTTGGTTAAGGTTTAGGCCTGCAACATGCTCTCTGCACTGGGATCCCAAATCTGGGGTCTTTAGCCATTTTCCCGGCATGGAGAGTCGCCCATACTTCCACCCATGTAGGTCAGGTTGATATACAGTGCACAGCCCTCCAGCAGTTAAGGGCCTGACTGCAGCCAGATTTATCAGGCTCTGAGCGGGCAGTGTTGTCATGGAAACCTTCTGCATGACAGGTTCTGCATGTTCTTTTCCATCTCTGAAACAGGAAATGCTGTGGAAATGCCCCCTGTTTCTTGGATGTACACTTCCATTGTCTCGTCAAATCGGGGCTGTGGCATGTGGCACAAACAGTATTATGAGTAGCATGTTGTTCATTAACTGCCATGTTTTCTGCCACCCCCCCCCCCAGACAACAGGGAGGGCTTCTGTTTCACAGAAGCTCTGCAGACGCTCTGCCAGATGACCTCCACCAACCGTGCCCAAGTCACCAAGTCGGAGTGCTGCTGCACTGGGGGGCGGGGCTGGGGCCCCAACTGTGACTTGTGCCCCCTGCCTGGTACCACCCAGTACAAGCGCATGTGCCCGCAGGGGCCCGGCTACACCACTGATGGAAAAGGTGGTGACACGGAAACACCCAGGTACTCGGCTTGCTGAGATACGAGGGTCCCTTCTCACTGACTGCTCCCTGCCTTTCCCAGATATCGACGAGTGCCGTGTCATCGGGAACCTGTGCCATAACGGACAGTGCATAAACTCCCTGGGCTCCTTCAGCTGTGTGTGCAAACCGGGATACACCACCGACCTCACTGGCACCAACTGCGTGGGTAAGCTGTTTGTGGCACCATTATGCCTAGTTACTCTTCCTTCGTGACAGCGGGTCGCGACCTGGTGAAACAGCTAGCACATAGCATGTAATGGACTGCTCCTGATCCATTTTGGAGTGTGCCGGTACTCGTGCGGGTTCCGTCATGCTCCGGCGTCTTGCTGGAGATGGCCTGATGCCGGCTCCTCTGTCATTCTTGCAGACGTGGATGAGTGCTCTCAGGCACCGAAGCCGTGCAACTTCCTGTGTAAGAACACTGATGGCGGTTACCTGTGCTCCTGTCCCAGGGGGTACCTCCTGCAGGAGGACAGCAGGAGCTGCAGAGGTAGGGCTGGGGGGCCCAGCAGGAGAGAGCCTGGGGTACCTTTCCCAAAAGCTCCTGTTTACAACTTTCATAGTTCGTCCCATTCGGTTGCCTGGTTCCAACTATGCAAGTTGCTAACATAGCGTGTGTGTCTGTGTGTCTGTGTGTGTGTGTGTATTTCGCCCCCATAATATGAAGATTCATTTTGAACTTGTGGAGACATTTTTTTTCAATTTTATAAAAAGCTGTGACCGCAGTCAAAAAGCTAAAGCTAACATGGTTAGCAACTATGCTTTTGGGAAACGCACTCCTGCACACACTCTCCTGGGAGTTCGGTTTGAGTATGTTAGCTTTCGGACATGAACATTTACACGCAAGTGGTTAGAAGTGCATGGCTGGAAACTTCGCCTTTCCTCAGGACAGCTTCTCCTGCCTTAGCTGAAGTTCACACAGGTCGCTTATCCCCCAGTTGGGGCGGGGTGTGCTTTGGACCGGCCAGTGTACACTCAGGGGCCGGGCATTCTGGATACTGAGAGTGCACGTGTGGCAGTATCACTCACGCACACACATCCCAGAGCTTCCTGTTGATAACGCTGCCACTTCCTGCCTGTGGGTTTTTGGTCACACTTGTCAGGGCTGGATGGCCCATGGGAGTTTGTCGGGTGTGGCTTTCGACAATAGGTCTCTAGTTTTTATTTTTTATGTGTGTGGGCGGGGTAACACCGGGCCTTGTGGGAAGCCTCAGCCTTGGGGCTGCTCCAGTAGAGACTCTCCTGTCTACCCCACCCCCCAGACCTGGATGAATGTTCCACCAAGCAGCACAACTGCCAGTTCCTGTGTGTCAACACCATCGGGGGCTTCACCTGCAAGTGTCCCCCTGGCTTCACGCAGCACCACACCGCCTGCATCGGTGAGCTTCTCGCTGATGTGTAACAGTCGGCAAGATTTAACAACATGATCACTTGATTGGGGACTTGTCGTGTTCCGTGGTAACAGAGTGACCTGCCTAGTACACGAGCTCAGCTTCAGTTTCCTCAGTTTAAACTGGGAAACACGGTAATTATTACCGAGCAGCTCGAGTCACTTGTGGCTCTGGATTTTCCAGATGGGCGGAGCTTTACTTGTGGTGGAATTATGGGAAAATTAGGATCTCAAATCTAGAGCATGTGTGTGGGTGTATTTGGTCCCCATAATATGAAGATTTATTTTGAGCTTGTGGAGACATTTTTTCAATTTTATAAAAAACTGTGACCACAGTCAATAAGCTAAATATACCCAAAAGTCTTGTACTTTGTTTGGTTACTAACGGATATGGTTAGGGCTGGGTAGGGGTTAAGGTTGTCATAGTTAGTGTTAGCATTTTTCCCATAGAAATTAATGAGCAGGCCCCATAAATATGGATATGTTTACCCTACATGTTCATGTCTGTGTGTCTATGTGTGTTAACCCCACCCCCAACCATGCCCTTGCAGACAACAACGAGTGTGCCACGGACCCAGGCCTGTGTGGCTCCCACGGCGTGTGTCAGAACAGTCCGGGCAGCTTCGGCTGCGAGTGCCAACGCGGTTTCTCTCTCGACCCGAACGGGCAGAAGTGCGAAGGTGAGGCCCTAACGGGTGGCATGCTCTTGCCCGCCTGTCCGTGTGTGGGGTGCCGTTTAAGTCCCGTGTGATACGAGGGTCACGCATTCATTCATTCATTCATGACATCTGCTGTTTATACAGCGCTCTGTACAAATGACCCACTTAAACGTCGACATAAATTTCGAGTCGTAATCACTGGACCTACAACCTTGTAAAAGCAGAACTTCGTTAAGCAGGTAAACGAAAGAAGAGGGTATGAGGTGCTGGTTTGGAATTAAACAGAAAACTACATCTGAGTTTAACAGCAGCCCTGCGGACAGCTGCAGCAGGGTAACAACATGCAACAGCATGTGAGTTCTCCATGACACGGAGATTATGAAATCAGCCCAAAAACTGGAAAGACGACAAAAGCTAACCTTAAAAATTGTTGATATGTCCTACATGTAACACTCCTTTAACTGTTAAACAGGTTTTATTCTGTTGTCCTTAACTCCCTTAGCTGAAGGTACCATTTTACCGACCCTTTGAAAGAGGTTTATGCTAAAGTTAAGCAAGAAGCTTTTTTTAGTTTTTTTTTTTTTTTTTATCAAAAGCTAATCTTAAGTACCTTACCTGGTTTACCTATAATATTTCATAGTTGTTTTTGAAGATTTTATGGTATTTAAAGTCATAACAGCCATGCGGCTAATGCTGCTGCCTACTTCTAACCCCGCCCCCCCCATGACAGACATGAACGAGTGTGAGGGGGAGCACCGGTGCCAACATGGCTGCCAGAACCTGGTGGGAGGCTACCGCTGCAGCTGTCCGCAGGGCTACCTCCAGCACTATCAGTGGAACCAGTGCATAGGTGAGTGCCCCCTCCTGGTGGGAGGCTACCGCTGCAGCTGTCCGCAGGGCTACCTCCAGCACTATCAGTGGAACCAGTGCATAGGTGAGTGCCCCCTCCTGGTGGGAGGTAGAATGCGGAGAACTGCCAAATGATAACTGGCACAAATACCTCCACAGAGACCCTATAACTGCCCTCTTCGGTTTGGCTATATGCACACATAATCTGCTGTGTGTCTTTTCGTCTCTAATTTGATGGCATGTATGAGATTTGCTGATGCTATCTGTCCACCAGAAGCACCAGAGTCCTTATATGATGCTCTTCATTGCCCTGCTGCTGCTTCTCCTCACCTCCCCTGCTTCAGGCGTCTGCATTTTGGCACCAGGACTTGGAAAGACCTTTATTTTTCCCACTTGCCTTTTTCATTAACGCAGGCATATTAGTAACTAAGTTTAGTCACACCTTTATGTATGGTGCTGCATACCATAATAAAAGATTTTTTTAATGATAAGTCTAGTCCCCCCCAGGGGTGCATGTCAGGCTCTTCCCGTGTGTCCCGTCTTGGCCGTAGAGACAGATATCTCTTTGACCGTGGATCAGGCTGCCTGGCATTTTCTGCCCACTGCCGCTCACTCTCCCGTCTTGGCCAGATGAGAACGAGTGTCAGAACAGCCAGGTGTGCGGAGAGGCGGCCTGCCACAACACGCTGGGCAGCTTCCGCTGCCTCTGCCCCACCGGCTTCAACTACCAGCAGGCCAACGGCGGGTGCCAGGACATCAACGAGTGCTCCAGCTCCCACAACCCCTGCAATTACGGCTGTTCCAACACAGATGGGGGCTACCTGTGTGCGTGCCCCCCAGGCTACTACCGAGCGGGACAAGGGTGAGTGTGTGTCTACCAGGATGGAGCTCGGGTGTAAAAATCAGGGCACAAGAAGTCACCATCTGCTCATCAATCAATATTCACCCCACGCTTACGGGGCCCTCTGAGGTTCAGTATTGCGAGGACACGCATCTTTAGGTTGATTTATTCTGCGTCGGTCCTACGCCGTGACTTAGGCAAGTGGCCAACGCCGCCGTGAGCATTTATACTTGCGTGTCCATGTCGCTCAACAATTACACGCCAATACGCTTGGCGATGCACAGCTTTGGATGTTGCGTTTTTTTCTCTTCCCATCCTGCTATATAATCTTGATATATTCAATTGTTGAATCACGCAGCTGAAACAGAAAAAAATCCCCCAAACATTTAACAACGTATCCATTTACCGAGTCCTGGTTACATTTATGCTGCTACAAGCTGCTATAGTTACTTTTTATGCATTTTCCCCTCTGAAGTTACTTTTTTAGTCTCATAAAGTGCAAATGAACTTAATGGAGGTCAGTAAAATTGGCGCTGTCATCCTGAGGGTTCTGCAGACCTGTTGCTACAATGTCTAGGGTGGGTTATTTAATGTAGCTGATATAGGGACACCCGGGATGTACGCTTTCTTCACTCACATAAAAACAAAAATAAATGCTGTCAAGCAGACCAATCAGTTTTTGCGGTCTGCGTTGCCACGATATGTAGTTACATTTCTGGGGAGGTGCATGTCAGGTACAGGGTCCGCAGATGCGCGTAACTTACGGCGGCAATTTCATGCTGAAGTATAAATCAGCCTTCAGCCGAAAGAGTCTCTGATGTACGATATAAGGCCAGTGGGGCGGGATGCTGATGACATCCCACCTTCCTGTGCAGACACTGTGTATCAGGACTGGGCTTCAGCAGTGGAGGCGGAGCCTCAGGCCGGGAGGGAGAGGCTGACGACAACTCCCTCTCCCCCGAGGCCTGCTACGAATGCAAGATCAACGGCTACCCTAAGAAGGGGCGGGCACGCCGAAGTGCCAACGCGACCGACCACAGGCACCTGGGAGGCCAGCAGGTACGGTGATGTTCCACAGCTCAGCCATGTGCGGAGAATGAAGATGAATGAATATTGACAATCATAAAAAAAGGTAGATGCGGTTTCTGCATGAGTGCTGGCAGGGAGTTCCCACTAGTGTCCATGATATCCACACTGGTGACCTGGGCATCTGGTTTTACCAGAAAATACCAAAGCTCTCAAACACCATTGTGCATTGGGGTGAATATTACAAGATTAAAAGAACAGAATCAGGAATTAGCTTGATGAGAAGTGCATCATTGCTTGGATTAGAGTTTTTCCCCATGGAAATGAATGGATGGTCCCCACAAAGATATGAATACAAACGTGTGTGTGTGTGTGTGTTAACCCCGCCCCCAGCCATGTCCATGCTGAGAATGAATGTGCCACGGATAAGCAGGAAATGGTCAAAATATTCATATTATATGTAAATTCCAGGAATCGGTGCTCTGTGGCTTAATACTGTCCTCTTATTAAAGGACAGGAAAACCTCTTACCTTTTATATTTATTTAGCCCTGAATTCTGAAATTTCTAGCGGTAATATTGGTAATAAAACACTGGAGGGAAATAAAAATGCGTGTGATTTGACAGAGTGAAGAGGCAGCCAGCCTGGCCAGTGTGGACACACTCAGCACTATGCAGTTCCACTTCAACCTGACTGAGCTGAACAGCAGAGACCGCCTTCTGGAGTTCATCCCTGCGCTGTCCACCCTCACCGACCACGTCCGTTACGCCATCAGCTTCGGCAACGATGACGGCTTCTTCAGGATCAACCAAAAGGATGTCATTAGCTACCTTCACGTAACCAAAAAGAGGCTGCTTCCTGGAGCGCATTATTTACAAGTCACCAGCGTGCCGCTGTACAACAGAGAGGAGCTGGTCCTGCTGGAAGACCAGCATGACAGAGACTACCTCACTGGACAGCTGGGCGATGCTCTGAAGATAAGGGTACAGATAGTCCTTCACTAACAGCACAAGGTAACTGCAAACATTGCTCGTAGACCCAAGACAGGAAGGGACTGCATCACTTTGTTCTCAAAGACAGTTCCACATATCATGGATACAACCTCTTATGGGGCGTCTTGCGTTCACTCGAAAGCACCACTCCGTGTTTACAGAGCCGAGGGCAAACTGAGGCCTAAGAGCCGGAAAAGCTCGTTAAAGAGAGCCGCCCCTTGAAGAAACCGCTGTCTCAGGCCTCACTAGTAGTTTTCCTGCATAAGGGTTTGTATGATGATATGTAGAATGGTGTGATGTGCCGAGAGGCACATCGCAGGCAGGAAGGCGCTGACGCCGAGACCCCGTGCTGCTTAGCAGAGGTTTAGCGACTTATTAGTTCAGGATCGAGAGATTCGATTGTTTCTGTAACTTTGCTTTTCCATCTTTACCTCTGAATTAGATCTGCATTGTATTATAGTAACTGGTGCTAGTAACATGACATCATAGATTTATGAATGCACTGTAATATTTAACAAATGCGATAGCCAAAAAAAAACACAACTTTCTACTGTCTGAAGATTTACTTTGCAACCAAAGTTGGCTCTTTTCGTTCTGTTATATCCATACTACATGTAAATTGAGTGTGTTTATACTGTAACCATGTCACTTTTTTTAATCAAAGAAGCCTTTTAAAACTAGGTAAAGCCCCCCACTGAAGGGGTTTCTAATGGTGCTTTTATTACCAAACTCTTTCTGTGTAACTGTACTCCAGTCTGAGGACTCTTGTGAATCTTTACATAAGTCTAATCAGTGCGTCCAATGGAAGGGATATATCAAGGAATCCATCTTCCCAGTCATGTCAATTTCTCTCTCACACACACACACACACATTGGTGTGCCTATCTAAATGGGGACCGTCCATTCATTTCTATGGGAAAAACCCTAATCCCAATCACAACACCCTTAACATCTACCCATCCCTAACCTTAACCAAAAGTAACCAACCCAAATACAAGACTTTTGGCATTTTTACTTTTTTGATAACATTCACAGATTTTTATAAAACTGAGGTTATCCAAATGGGGACCTCAAAAGATGTCCCCAAAAGTAGGGAAATTTCAGGTTTTACCGCACTTTGGGGACAATTAGGTCCTCAAATGTGATCTATGCAACCCCCCCCCCACACACACACTTTCTCTTTCTTGCTTCAGTGATGGTTCAGTTTCCATAAACTTACAATAAAACATTTTTTGGTTTTCATTTGTGCCTCACTGTGCTTTACTGTTCTGTCCACGTCATTAACCAATATCATAAAATAGTTCATTAAAAATAATAATGATGAAAGGAAGTGTAACTGGTTTAGGGTAAGACTGGGTTTTTCAGTTTAGAAATGTTGCTGATCTGTAACACTGACCAGTGTTGGAAAATTGGTGGATAAATTGTAACACTCAAAGTAAAATGTCTTGTGGTTTTTTTTTGTAGTTGGCAACAAATTTGTTTGCCTTAGACTAAACCAACATCTATCCATCTTCCAAAGACTTGTGTGTTACAGGGTTGTGGGGAGCTTGGAGGCTGAAGGCAGGAGATGACCTGGATGGGTGGGATACCAGGTTCAATTATCTTAGAGATGCACCGATTGTATCAGGCACCCATCAGTATCAGGCGATGATTCAACACGAGCCGATTATTTACCACTGATAATTCCCTTTAAAATGGTGACCCATTAGCTCTTTGCACAACCACCACTAAAGTTAGAAAACTGTTTGCTCAGTAGAATTATTTTAACACAAGTGAAAACTACGTTGCAAATGCATTTTGAAAACGTTGCTCTGCTAAAATTTCACTAAGAGGACCTACTAAAAAACATTTCAACACAACTAATGTGATTGTTCACCTTAATGCAAGAGTATTCAGTGCAGACTGCAAAATCAAAATATATTACAACATTTATCACAGTTGACCAGCCCTTGTCTTATAAATGTATGATGCATACAGTTGTAAAACATAGTGCTCTGGGGCTACTGTTGGATGCCAGAAAATACCAAAAATATAAACTTTTGTATGCTTGTAATGTAGTTTATTTTTGTATTTATTAGGGTGTAGTGTCCATTTAAACTTATTTAAACAGAACCTGCCAATCAATGTCGGTCTCAGTTTTCAAAATAATCTGCTATTGGTATCGACCAGAAATTCCCTTATTGGTGCAACACTAATCTTAAGCATGAATAATGCAGTGCTTGTTTGGTAGAACAGAACTGATTTCTGTACCTTTATTTGCAGGCAAGTTGACATTTCTGCAGACTGGATCATATGTACCCATCTGCAGAAACTGCTCTGAGTTTTATTGATTCTTGGGTACTGGCCTGTAACTGGTAAGAGAATAAGGAGGAATCCCAGCCAGACAGGTGCAACATTTCCCTCCTCTGAGGTCAAGATTCAGGTAGTTGGATGGCCTCTCCTTTCTGTGCCTGATATGACTAATCTGTTTTATGGCAACCGTTTTAAGTTTACTAGTTACACATCCATCCATCCTCCAAACAACTTATCCTAATCGGTCGCGGCAAGTTACACACACACATTTTTATATACACTGACATAAACAAAACCGGACTTGGAACAGTGCTATTTATTAGCGTGCGTCATGTCTTCCAGATTAGCATTTGGTATTAAGAACATTTTTATTGTGAAGTACGAATACCTTGTTATATTCAGGGAAAACTTACAAGCCTGTAATTGGACACTTGCAATCCCCCCCCGACTCTTAGCTGTCGATGGGGGGAAAAATTATTCAAAATGTTCTTCCCCAAGAGCCTCTTTAATAAAATATTAACTTTCCTATTAACTCTAGCTATAAGTCATATTTAAAACGTAAATTATCAATCTTTTGAATATGGCCTGCTTGCCTTCACTGAATTTAGAGGTGTCAGTCAGAATGTCCCATGATCTTTTCCCACCAGACCACACCTATGTTCTAGCACCATATCCCTTTTCCAGGCTCAGTATCACAGTTTATCTACATGAAGATGGAACAAATGAAATGGGGCGTAATACTCATTTTATACCCAATCTGAACTTAACTGCAGAACAGCACTGACCTTGTGGTGACTCTCATCCTTGTCCTCCATGCTGCCATGACCTTAAGTGACCAGGAGGCGTCATGCATGATCATTTTTAAAATCCTTGAGCAGGGTGGTTAAGAGTTTCATATAATGATCTCCTAAGGATACACTCAGTTTCCCTGAAACTTTATTGCAATTCTCAATGAAAACAGCACCAAGTAAGACCTTCAAAATATGTGGCGCAACTCACAATTAATGAAACTTTTCATTAATAATACACATTTAAAACAATTCAAGTATTTTCAGGTTAAAAAAAAAAAAACATTTTCAGTTTCTACCGGTCGATCCAAAGCCACCGGCCCCCCGCGCAGTTTCGTCCAGGCTCTGCAGGAAAGAGGGGAGGAATCGTCAACATCGAGGTCAAATCTGCTGCATTACTACAGGAACTAAAAGTCGAGATCTGAGCATCACTCCTACCTCATGTTCCTCCAGCTCTGGGTAGCAGATTCTCTCACAGATCAGCTGCGCCACACGGTCGCCTTTCTTCACTGCAATGACATTAACGGGATATACACTCACTGGCCACTTTATTAGGCACACCTATTCAACTGCACATTTACGCAAATACCTGATCATGTGCCAGCAGCACAAGACACAGGTTAGGAGCTTCAGTTAATGTTCAAGCGCCAGAATGGGAAAGAAAGGCGATTTAACGTCATGCATGATCGTTTGGTTTGTCCTCTATTTCTGTCTATCTTTAAGCTGTTTCAACAAGTTAATTCCCCCAGTGTGGGATCAAACTTACAACCAAGGTATGCAGAAGAGCATCTCTGAACACGTAACATACTAAACCTGGAAGCAGACGGGTAGCAAGTTCGATCGAGTTGTTACCTTGGAAGGTCTCCTTCCCGAAGTTGAAGAGCACGATGCCGACATTTCCCCTGTAGTCCTCGTCCACCACGCCGGCTTGGGGCGGAAATGCACGGATGAGACTTGCAGGTATTCAAAGCTTACATTTAAAATCGCTAAAAAATGCAGATTAAAAGAACAACTTACCTCCGACATCTATGAAGTTTTTCGCCGCCAATCCAGACCGCGGAGCTACACAGATAAATGACAAGGCGGTGAGGAATCAGCCGGGGACATAGCGATAGCGGCAGCTCGGCCCCCCGCCCGCACGCACTCACCGACCCGGCCGTAACAGCCCGGGGGGACGGCGATCTGGATGTCCGTCTTCACCAACGCTTTGCCCATCGGCGCCAGGGCATATTCATAGGCGCTATTCAGACACAAGTCAGTATCCACACGCGTGATTCTATGTACCGACGGGCTCGACATAGCAGTCATGCAGCAAGCTGTTTAATCACTACAGTTGTGATAAAGTGCATGTGTAACCTGTAAAGGTCGTAACCGGCAGCTCTGGTGGAGCCTCTCGTCGGGATTGTGGCATTTTCGGACAACCGGGCGAATTTCAGCACGAATCTCCCTCGGGCTGCATCCTCCGTCCTGCCGCGCTTCGCCGGGGAAGTCGATTCATTTCCCAGGGTTGCAACTTCAGAGCATGGCATATCTGCTAAGATTTATTTAAACAATAACAAAAAAACACACAAAATTATTATTAAAATGCAAGTTCGCTGCTGAAACCTTGCAGCCTCTGCCAATTGCCCCTTCTGTACCCGCGCGAAATGAAACAAACTACCGGCACCGATGTTTAAATACTCGCGCCAAGTCCACGCTTCTCTTATTACAAAACGGTTATGGGGGGAAAATAATCACCATCATCAGTTTTTTTTTTTTTTTCCTTCAAAAAATTATACCCCGAAATGTAATATATTTACAAATATCCACAAATCGCTGCAGGGTTTTATAATACTAGTTTATAATAACTTCGTAAATAAGCAGCTTCTCGCGAGACTCGGAAGTCGCACTTTAGAATCAGAATCAGGTTTATTGGCGCAGCCCGTGTGTTGAACAAGCAAGGTATTTGTTTCCGGCGTTTGGTGTGTCTCCGGTACAATACAATACAATACAATACAATACAATACAATTCACTAAAACAAAACATTACAAAAACAACGTCAGTGTCCATCCGCGGCGCCATCTTGAAATTATTAAACTATAATCAGATATTACATCATTAAAACACATTTTCTATAAAAGTATCCATACAAAATAACAGTTCAAGGATGATCTGGCTCCTATCATTTCCGAAGTACAGCTTTATTTGTTATATTTATCGTCCTGATGGTGACAAAAGCGACGTGCATTCGGACACAGACAGTGTTTCAGGTCCCGAAGAGGCTAGTACGCTTAGCGAACAGAAATTTGGTTTATTTAGATGCCTCACAGCCTTTTTACGGTTAGATTTCACCTGCCCTCATCTCGGACAACCAGGGAGCAATATAATTCATTGTTTCTTAATTCTAGATATGAATATATATGGGAATAATATTAAATATAATATTAAAACGTAATTTGTTTATCTTCGTCGATCATCTTCCTATGGGGGACGTCGAGCAGATATGTACAATGTATATGTAATGTATACGATATATTTAAGCAAGACCATTAGCATCGCCCTTTAAATTAACCATATCTTCCGTTCAGACTCTCACTGTAACATAAAGGAGTTTAAAATATTCAGATTCAAACAATTTGCCACAGACGTTAACCCTACATCCCTAAAATAGATGGCTTTGATAAGCACACATATATATTCTGGTTAACTATGTACAGAGAGACGGAAATGCGCATATCAAACACGTCAAGTCCGTTAGAGCCTTATACCTACGTTTAAATATAAAAATGCGTTGAACATTGTCTTTTGCGCCCCAGAGACGTGGCATTCATTAATCTATTTATTGTCCCGCGTTATTTCTCTTTCCTAGCGGACGTACCCATCGCCAGAGGTTTGCAACGCGCACCTTCCAGCAGCTGCGGACCGCAGGAACGCCTCCACTACACGGATCGGTGTTCTAACCTGATACTGCGCTGCCATATAAAACACTTTCAGAAGTTCAACTACGACACATTTTGAATCCAGGACGGTAAATTCAATATTCTCCCGTTTCCAATTGTCTTATTCCCTCGTCTTGCCGAGTTTTGTACCGATTTTAGCATCAAAATGGATTTAATATATAAGTACAAACTAATATGAAATTTAGGGAGATTTATGTACGTATTATTGACCCTGGATACCAGCTATGTGTATATTTCTGTCTGCATTAAAACATTTATTTGCCTCTATCTTCCCCAACACACCTGTAGGTTATGCTGTTGGTAATTAAGGGCAGCCTGTGCAGAGAATAATTTAATGTGCTTTAAGTCGGAGTATATCAGTTTTATTCTATTGGTAAGTGTTCAGGGAATTCATTTTGCAAATGAAGAGAATGAGTAAGCAGAGTCTTCAACTGCCCAAAACAAACGGGACCAAGTGTAGCCAGCCAATAAATGGCAGCAGCTTTGGAAGTTGACTGCAGTGTGTTATTTCAGGACAGGGACACCACACATTAAGAGTGATGTTTGCTTATTGTGTCCTTCACAAGGGAGCCTTGGTAGCTTCCAGGAGCTGGATATATAGATGGAGGGAGGCATGGGAATGTGGTGAGCAAAAATAAATGACTTAAGTTGTTAAGAGCTTAATGCCAGCGTATAAGGGGTTTAGTAATGGAAGAGAAAGGCAGGGAAGCATTAGCTGGTACTGAACACAGTTGCTATATATAGCTTTAGATTCTGTTCTTCCCATTCAGGGTGGCTTCTAGTCTCTCAGCCATTCAGCAGTGGCAGCAAGTGTGACAAATGACCCAGTGGAAGAAGCCTAGAGCCCAATGTGATGTACAAAGAGATAGAGAGTGACACTGAGGGGTCCTGTGCTGCCTCCCAAAGACCCTAATATTAAAGCGACTCTCTTATTAGATTATAGGAGGGACATTTTTTTCTACAGAACAATTTATTCGATTATATTAGGGCAGACAGGACACTGTCTGGTCAGTTTTGTAATATTTTGTCTCTAAAAATCTGATTGTGTGTTTGTTTTATTTTGGATGCTTTTTCAGTCTAAGAACTGAGGGCAAAATCTCTGATTTAATATCTGCCAGGAGTAAGAGAGACATGAAATGATGAAACTGGACAGCTCTCTCCTTTGGGTCCGACATCTACAGCAAAACTCTGTTATTTGCCGTAAACTGAAATAGAATGAGATGCTCTGCTCACCACGCAGAAACATTTCGTCCCCTTATAAGAATCCAAACATGCAAAAATCTGCAATGAAATTGACTATTGACTATAATATGCATCTTACATGAGCGCTTACATCACGCATCGCCCTTAAACATGTACATCTGCTTTTTTCTGTTGCTGCATATATTCCTTGTTGTCCAGAAGGAGTATTTAATAGCAGTAATATTGTAAGGACTGTAATTATTTCTGGGCTGTGTGTAGATCAGTAGGTTAAACATCTCTGTCTGTAAACAGAAGGAGCCCAGTTCAAATCCCTGGTTGGTAGAATTGTCAGCATTACTGTGAGACCTTTAATCCCCTGAAAAATGCTGCCGGGGTGCCTAGTAAATTACTGACCTTGCATTCTGATGCCAAAGTTCATTCTTAACTATATATATATATATATGTGTGTTTCAAAGGAGAATATGACAGGGTGCGCAAAAGAAATTTCAGTAGTCATTCAAATGGCAGGTATAGCATCATTTTGTAAATACAAATGGTGCTTCCGGGTGAAACCTGTCATATTGAAGGTCATACCAGTTAAACCAGAACAGATGCATACTTTAATGCAGATGTCAGGTACCATTACCGAACGGAGCTGGATGCACTCTTGACGCCAGTGTCTGATACACACAGCCCGTCATTCTCATGGGGGGGGGGGGGGGGGGGTGTATTTTTACTGTGAGCAGGTGCGCATCTAACATCTCAAGAGGAGCACAAAAAGGTCTTCATTAGTATAGACGTAGACGCAACTTGGTCCAGACGCCCTGGCGACATTTATAGACTCGAACCCAGCCGAGCCTGACGTAGTGCGTCTTTCGAAGTGAATTCATTTTAGCAGAGTGTATTTCTGCATTCAAAGGCTGATGCGAATCGCGCTGCAGTACTGCTTCTGATCTCATTGCCCTGACTTCAGCTGCATTTGGTTTTATATTGGCTCGTCTTGCTGGCGTTTGGCAGTGTCAGCTATTGATTCTGGAATGGTTCTCACCAGCAAAGCATGGTTCTAGGCCTAGAACGCTTTTGGGGGTAAGGTGCCAAATTGTGGATTGGAATAGGACCCTTGTGTGCATTGGTATTCATTGATTTTTGGGTGGCTGTATATGTTTTGGACATTTTAATGACTTCCAATTCTAGCATAATAAATTTCCTTAATCAATCAGCTTGACAGTGTAAAGCTCTTCATAGAAAGGCCTGTTTGAGCAATTTATAGTTGCGAATAAGTGCTAATTCATTAAGTGTCTCATTTTAGTAGCACTTGTAGCAAAGATGCATTTAACAATTGATTATTGTATTGTTCTCATATAGCGTTTCACAATGTGATTGTAATATAGAATGAAAAAATGATAAAATGATAGAAGTTCAGGAACTTACACTAACTTTGTGATCAGCGTGTCTGTCCACCAGCCACACAGCCACACTGCATGCACACTGGTGCTGGGAGTGAAATGCAGTGTCTCACCACTAGAAGCTCCCTGGAGCTGCTCTGTGACAGAGGCAGCGCATAAAGCTGATTGCTTAAAATTCTAGCAATGTTGCTGGTTTAGGTCACTTCTTGCTGTTTTCGAGCAGAGGACGTCATGTTTCATTTTTACTGCCGATACCTTTCTGCATTTCTGGATGTTCATGTGAGACAGGGACCCTTAATAGCCAAAACATAGTAAAAAAGAAGACGCTAAACCAAGAGAATGGTTTATTTCACAGGGCATAGAGACGGCCACCGCTGGGAGCTATCACCTTCCCCAGAGCTAGTGTTGGCGTGGAGACGAACATAATATCTACAGCAGGTGCCACCTGGTGGGAGAACGTTGAAACAGTTCAAAATGAAGGCACATAAACCCATTCTAGGTTACAGTAAGGCAAATCCATAGCATGAGGAGAACTTGGCATGGGCTGGACCGGGTAAGCTTTCTTCCAAAGAGCACCCATTGCCTGTTTTATCCCTGGAAAGAAACTAGACAAGCTCACTGATTGACAAACTCAGCATTTTCCTGGACCCATTGTGCTGGGTTCCTGATGCTTTACTGGGGTAACCGTGACGGATGTTTTTTGCCGCTCTCACACCATCTACAGGGAGAACCTCGGGCTGTACCGGAGGGCTGGAAGACAAAGTCCTACCATGATTATTCGGGATGTATCCAGGAATCCGTGGCAGACTAGCGACATTTCCGTGCCATCCAATGGGCAACAGGCAATGGGCAACAGGATGAAATACTGTCATTTTGCCACAGCTATACAGCAAAGAATTTCTTAAATTTCTCACATGGTCACAAACACCTTAAACACAGTGGATCAACATTATGAGCTGTTATCAGTGCTAAGTTACAGTACTGCATGGTGACTGTGTGCAGCTGTCGCCAATATCACTGCTGGAAAAAGATAAAAGCTGGACATACCCACACAGTTATTGTATCAGTAGAAGTCAGTACACCAATCAAGTGACCTGAAATTGTTATGCTGAAGGTTTCATCCTTATGCAGGACACGTGATTATTATACTCAAACAGGAGTAGAGATTAGCTCTTTTAAGAGGAATCCAGAATGAAGAGATGTATACGGTGTACTTCAGTATGCTGCCTGTCAGCTTGAGAAAACGTCTTTTGTGTGCAGGGTAAACTTAATCCAGTTCTCAGGTGTCACAGTTTATGTACCTTTTTTCATGTTTGTTAAAAAATTTCCCACTTTCCCTTAGGCTTGGACATCTCCCTCAGTACACCATAACCTTCTGCGATTTACAGCCAAACAACCCTGGTAAATTTTACAAGAACAAGGACAGTCATCGACCAGGGACAGCGACGCAGCAGCAATCTTACGGCACACGGGGCAGTCTTAGTCTCCTGTCGCTTCAGACTCGTTGGAAGAGACATGCCCTCTATCCATTGCTGGCCTTGGGTGATTTAGGCTAGAGCGTACTCAAAGGTGCCCTTCTCCAAGCCCTCCACGCCGTCTGCCCATGTAGAGGAGGGCATACTGCTGTAGGGATCCAGAAGGATTCGGAAGCACCTGACTATGAGTAGCCCCAGGAACACCAGCAGCATGCCCACAAACGCAAAGGCTGTCTTCTGTTCCAGAGTCAAAGAGTATCCCATGATGTCACTGCCACTCATTGGGGCTAGGGAGTGGTTAAAGTGAATATTACACATGGTGAGTTGTCCTCACCACAGTCCTGGGGGTGCTGGACATCAGATAATGTCTGAAAAAATAAAAAAGAGAAATGCAGTTCACACCCACTTTAACCCAAGCATGGAATAATTCGTTCAATACTCCAGATTCATTGTCATCAAGAAATGTGAACGTAGACGTGCCTTCCTTCCCCCACAACCCTTTCCTGGGTAGATAGACTGCTTCCATCTATTACCAATAACAACAGCAGAAGCAGAAATGCTGCCATTTTCCCCTCCCAGTAAATACATGTCAGCTGCAGATGTCCTTTTATCTGCATGTCACTGGACACATTTATAGTTTATGGAAGAAAGCATGTTCTTCTCCAGTCGCTGAAACGCGCATTTGTAAAACAAAAATGTAGGTGTGTTCTGGACATGGCTGAATTGGTACGATACACCCAGCACCTCAAGTCCAAGAACAACAACTACACAGGTTTTGTATTTGCAAGACACTTGCAGTAAAGCCTTAAGCTCAACACACACATACACACACAACTTGGAGTCATTAGCTTACCATTCCACTTTACTACACATCACAGTCACGCACGGCTGCCAGGCGAAACGGCAACGATCGGCTTCGGCACAAAGAAAAAAATGAGCGACTCTGACCTGTTGCTTTCCTCACGGCTCTGGATAGTTTATTTTCAGAGGCAGAATTGTGATGCGGGTGTGAGAGAAAGGTTGGCGACCCCACCTATGGACGGAAAGCACATGATTAGAGCGAAGAGGACGTGTTTATCTTCCCGGCAGAGATCTCAGCACAGCAATGAGGGAGAGTCTGGGTAAGCTGGTCTCTGCCCGTGCCGGCGTGAGCGAGCCCAGGAGGCGAGACGGGGGCTGGCTGCAGGCGCTGCTGCAGCTTGGCTCATCCCGCTCTCCTCATCTCTGACCTGTTGCTGGCACTCCTTGTGTCCCTCTGGTGGCAACGGAGCAGAGAAACTCCTCACCCCACCCCCCAACCCCTCCCCTGAGCTTATGTATCAGCAGCAGAAGAGTACCATGCCCCCCCCCCTCACAAACTGAGAGCCACCCTAGCTGTCAAAGGCTAAGCTTCTGCCCTTTTAAAAGGGTGTATGTTGGGGGGAGTATGCTGAGAGGTAGGCGGGAGCAGGTTTCACATTGTCCTTGCAGATCTGTTCATGTCGGGGGCTTAGAGAGTCTCAGGCCGCCCGTCCCCTCCGCAGAAGGCTTGAGTGCATCTCAGTGCTCAGCCTGAGCCTGTGTCTCTGTCAACTGCGCTGCAACAGCAACAGAGTGGCTGGATGAGGTCCCTCCTGCCCCCGTTAACATTGGCTGTTTACAAGATGACGCCCTGAAATGTCAAAGGAATTCCACTCCTTGCCAAAAGACACACTCATGTCTTGTCGTCTAGCAATTAGCGTTGGCAGGCAGCCAAGCGTGTCTGAGCCCTTTAGATAATATAAATTTAATTCTGTGTTTAATCTTCGTTTTAATTAAAACAGGTCGTCTTTGGAAATTGAATTATCTCTTTACTGGTGTATTAGCAGATGAACCAGCGCCCTCACGGGAGACACTGAGGTACTGCAGTACCCTCCTCTTCGTGTACCAGGACACTTTAAGTTATTTGTGAAAGTATTAGACATGGCGCTGAACGGGCTGTGATATTTCCTAAAAGCTTTCTGACAGCGTGTCATTTTCATGGACCACATCTGCAGATGGTCTGCTGCACAGTTTTTCTAACAAAATAAAAGGTAGAAAATTATTTTGATTTCACACCAAAGCCCTCACACTGCCCAGCAGTGATAACAGTTACGGCCAATTTGTCAGCTGGTTATAAACACTGGTTACCTGCTGAGTAATTTGGTAATTCTTGTCCCCAGCTGAGACATGCTGGCAATGTCTGTTGGTACCACAGCCTTTGTCATTAATAAATAGTGCCTGTTGTGCAAAGGAGCTTGACAACATAAACAGAGCTTGCTTTGCACAAATTATAAGGCAGTAAAAGATACAAAACCTTAAGGTTATCGCCAGGGTCTCTGCTATGGAAGGACTCTTGTACTACTGAAGAAATGCATAATTAAAATCAGTACGATCCATTATTTTTAATAAAACAATAACTGCAGACTTAAAATAAAATAATGGGTCCCCACATCTGGTCCCCACAATGTAATATAAAGACAGCTGCTGCATCACGTTCCTTATACTTGTGTGAGGTCTCTTCCCCCCCGACCCCATTGTGTTTCACTGTAGGACTGGGTGCGTTTTCTCCACAGTTGTGCCAGTTTCAGTCCTGACAGACATACTGTGATATCTTGCTCTCCTTTTCACAAGGCACCTTTGCACATTTCTTAAGCATTTAAACCATTTTGTAGAACATTTTATCCACCCAATGGGCATTCTTGAAGGAACAGGTTGAAGTTATAAAGCAGCCAAAAATTTGTCTTGATATAATAAACTAATAAAACTAATAAAAGAGAAATAAAATTTATTATTCACCTCTGTTGCATTAACTGTATACTGATATGTTTTTGTTTTGAAAAGATGGTCACAGTTCACAGACAACCTGCAAACTCCACGCGCACACACGCACACATACATTTGTCTTCATACCTCTTTGGTGGCCATTTACTAATTTCAATGGGCAAAACCCTAATCCTAACAGTGACGACCCTAACCCCTACCCAGCCCTAACCTTAGCAACCAAATAAAATACAAGACTTCTGGCATTTTTAGTTTTTTTTTTTATTGCAGTCACAGATTTCTATAAAACCGAGTTTCCTTTTGTAGGGACTGAAAATTGGTCCTTCACAATGTCAGAATTACAGGTTTTTATCAATGTAATATATGTAGGCTACACCCCCCCCCCCCCATGCACACAGGTGAAGAGAGGATTTGAACCCCAAACACCACGTGTGAAGAAACATATATACACACACACATATAAATATATATATATATACACACATATATATATATAGAGAGAGAGGCTATGTATATAGAAACAATTGGTAAATATCCCGGGATTAAATTATATATCATGTGATTATTTAACATTTTTATTTGTCCGAGAAGAATAGCATGACATTTTATCAGTCTATTTAGTTAGTTAGTTATCTGATCAAGTTAAAATAACGGCAACAGAATATAACGGCGCGAATCAGCGGCGCAGTTGCCAGGGAAGTGACGTCACACACCTCCCGCTCTTCTCATCAATCTCGTAAACTCCCGCGATACTTCGAGGGGGCCTTCGTCCGGCTATTGTCGATTTGATCTGCGTATTTAGGTTGGACGTTTCCTAACTCAAGTTGAAAGTTGTAATTATGGCTGATGTTGTGCAGGAGTCTGAAGATAAGCAGGAGGTGTTGGATACGGTTGCTGAACAGGAAAATGAATCGCACGAAAATGAAAACGGCGTGAAAGCGTAAGCCTGCCTTTTGTGTCGCTTTATTAGATGCGGCGGGTTGTTGGGGCAAGATGGAGGCGTGAGCGCTGGCCTTGGCTCGCCTAACGTGCCGACGATCACGCCTGGCCTAGTCCTTAGTATGGGGTGCTGTTGTCTACATATAAATTATAGACTTAATGTATTTTTTCCTCAAAGTAGCCAAACCATCCGATCGTCTCGCTAAAACATCAGATACTGAGTTCCCTCCTTTTCCGAGTGCCTAACCATGCTGGTAATGCATGACCGTTGTAGGATGCAGACGGATGGGCTTTCCGGTAGTTAGGTTCATATTTTAAAGTCACTTTTATGCCCGTGATCTTGTTTTACGGAAGGTATATCATTTGGAATCGGCATGGTGGATGACTAGTGCGTTCTTGAGGTTCTTCACACGCATGTTAGTAGTCAGCAGAGATTAAAGTAAGCGCTTGGTTTTTTTTGGCAGGCTTGCTGTGTTTGTGGTTTTCATCCTTAGTTTGGCTTCCGAAGTACTGTGTGTTTGGTTACATCCAAGTCCGATGCGTGCTTTTGTATAGATTGCACATTTAACCGATTGTTGCAGGATTTAAAAAAAACGCCCTGCATTTGCATTAAACAGAGGCGCCTCTGTTTAAGTAGAAGTCAATACAGCAGAACTGTGACATTTGTGTGGCTAACTCTTTCCCTTTTGCGTATGCACAGCGATGCTGATGAAGTCCCAAAGCAGAAGTCGGATCAGAAAGAAAAAACTGGCCACAGGAAGTCAAATCGGTTTCACCCTTATTCCAAGGAAAAGCAGGCCGGCTCTGGGGACAAGAAGGGTGTCAACAGAAACCGGGTGTTCATTAGCAACATCCCCTATGATATGAAGTGGCAGGCAATCAAAGACCTAATGAGAGAGAAAGGTACATTTTACAGGGCATTTAGCAATACCCTTTGTCTCTAGGTGTTTTACCTTCAGTAAACCCAGTGCCGCCTTAATTTGAAAATATAAAATTTGGATACTCAAAATGAATCGGATTCTTCTTCTGAGTGTGCGTATGAGAGAGCGATATAATTTTTGAATAATTCTTTGTTTCCAATTACTCAGGAATCTTTGTATGTGTGTCATGGATTGTTTTGGACCTGTCTGTTAATGGGTTTTGCTTACCAGTATTGATTTGCTTCTAAACATGTAGTACTGCATTTGTGGTAACCTGTGTTTGAATCTGCTTTAAGATTACACGTATTTAAAATGGGAATTGTGCCTTGCTGTGTATAGTTTTTTTGAAGTATTGATATTTAGCTTTTAGATGTTTTTATTTTGCAGTTAGAGGTGGAAGGTCAACTTAAATGATTTCAGATCTCTGGGCAACATATCTGTGTAATGCTGAACTTGTCTCTTACATCTGTGGTTCAATGTAGCTGCCCTTTTTCTTTGTATTTAGTAGCATTTGTTTCAGTAAATGAGAAGAATGGCATGGCCCCTGTGTGGTGGAATGTTTGGTCCGATCAGACCGACTTGATAATCAATAATGGGTTCTCTCCATCTGTAGTGTGCCACCAGGGGGCAGCGGTGAAGTGACGACTGGTGTTTCACATGCAAATGTTTTGTGGTATTTTCCCCTCTGTATGTCTCGTGTAGTTGGTGAGGTTACATACGTGGAGCTCTTTAAGGATGCTGAAGGGAAGTCAAGGGTAAGTGATGTGGACTACTTGCTGCACGAGGTTTAAAATCTCAGCAGTTTTCCATTTTATCAAGTGTTTTGTCAGATAATGAGTTTCAAGGCCATGTGTATGGGGACTGCTCTCAAACCAGGGAGGTTCTTGTTGTTAGAGCCTGTTAGTCTGCTTTAGATTGGCCAGAGGGGTGGTTTGTTACTGAATATGTCGGCTAATGATCACCTGAATTGGTTTCCATAATGGACCCTAAAGTTGTGTTGTAGTCTTAAATTGATGGATCAGCTGGGCTGTGTAATTCCTGAAGGGGAACCAGTGGGATCATCTGTTGTCAGAATGTGTCTGAGATTGTCTTTGACCATTTCCAACACTTCTCATGTAGATCTGAAGGTAGGTCCATGGCACACTGCACTTTGCTTGGGAAGAGTGCCTTTCTCCTTGTCAATGTAGAAGTTGAGCTGCAAGGTAGATGTATGTGTCTTGCAACTGTTGCCTTCAGTAAAACAGTCTTATGGACACTCTTATTCTGCCAATGAAGTCTGAGTTTCGTTTCCCGGCACATTATATACTCTATGTAATGTTTTCTTTTATGAAGTCTAGTTCTCCCTTCTGCAAATGAGTAAACCTTTTCCAATAGTAGGCACGCTGGCATTTAATCAGCTTGTAAACCTGTGCAGTTGTGTATCGCCTAGCAATGGCCCGTGTTTTCTAAATCCGCAGTTCCTCCTTCCTGTAAGAGAAATTTTCAGATCCTGGTGAATTCTGTCTGAACCTAGTGGTTCAGAACTGTAAGGTCAACTAATTCCTACAGCTTCACAGGTTTACAGGTACTGCAGAAATTTCTGGGAAGCGATTGTGATACTGTGCACCGCACTGAGGCACACTGGTGCACATCCTGCATCACTACATCTGCTAACCTGCCTCCTTCTTCCTCCTTCCTGCCCACTGAACTGGTCCTTCCATGTGGTGCCTGTAGGGTTGCGGGTAAGTAGAACCTCTGAAGAGTTTTGCTGCTATTTCTGGGCTCGCACTGGAGTATGCTTCACCCCCCCCCTCCGCAAGCATGTGTGGATGCTAAGTCTTTACGTTTCCTGTCGTAGTGTTGTGGAGTTCAAAGATGAAGAATTTGTGAAGAAAGCATTGGATGTCATGAACCGGTATGACCTGAGTGGCAGACCTCTGAACATTAAGGAGGTAGGAGCTGCTGGCTGTGATTACATTGACTATTTCTGTCCTACCTTGCTGGTAAAAGGAGTTGTAGAAATGTTGTGAACGGGCCTTCCTGGTGCATGTGTTCTAGGATCCCGACGGCGAGCACGCTCGCAGGGTGCTCCAACGTGGTGCTGGGATGTACTCGGGGGGGCGTGGCCCTGAGGGAGGCCCTTATGGGATGAACCTGCCCCCATCCATTGCCAACAATCCCAACATCCCTCCTGAGGTCATACACTCTCTCCAAGCTGGCCGGTTGGGCTCAACTGTGTTTGTTGCCAATGTGAGTGTCTTATTTCTGGCAGCTCGTAATTTAAAAAAGCCGCTTGCTGATTGATATTCCCTGAAGGATTTGTCTCCATGTTGCTCAGCTTGACTTCAAAGTTGGCTGGAAGAAGTTGAAGGAGGTTTTTAGTATGGCAGGGGTGGTCAAGAGGGCCGACATAAAAGAAGACAAAGATGGGAAGAGTCGCGGGATGGGGACTGTCACCTTCGACCAACCGTTCGAGGCCGTGCAGGCCATCTGTATCCTCCGCCTGCTGTCTAGAGGGCACCTATGGGCTGTGTTTCAAATGAATAATTAATGCATTCGGTTTGTCTAAATATCCCGAAGCTGCTTCCAGCTGGTGCTCATTTATAGAGCTGCTTTTGGGTGTTTCTTAGATTCGGTCTGCTCCTTAACCTCCAAGCTACTTTCAGAATCTGTACTGCTCAGATAACTGTTGGGTCATTCCACTGTATTTAGAAACTTATACGTTCCAGGGTATATGGCTAAATTAAGGTACCTCTAAATTTTTGGCTTGGTGGTTGTGACAGTCCTTGACTGACACCTCTCAGCGATGTTCAACGGTCAGATGCTGTTTGACAGGCCTATGCATGTGAAGATGGTAAGGTCTTTATTTGCATGTTTGCAAGGGGTATTTAAAAAAACCTTTACACCCATGTGTTTCCATGGGGGCTTGATGAAAGTGAGGCAGAGTACAGTGAATTCACATTTTGTTCCAGGATGACAAGTCTCTTCCTCCCGACGATTTCCGTGGCATGGAGAAATCTCCGCAGCTTCCTCGTAAGTCTTTGCTTCTGCAGCCCCTTCTAGTCGCTGTAAATTTTGCGACGAAACCGTTCCGCGAATATCGCTGCAGTGTGAAGTGTCATGGATGAGCTTGTACTCCATGATCTGTGCAGGGGGTCTTGGCGGCATCGGCATGGGGCTGGGCCCTGGGGGGCAGCCGCTCAGCGCCAGTCGATTAGGCGGCGGCGGCAGCAGCGGTGGCGGCGGCGGAGGCGGAGCCGGAGCCATGGGTAACATGGGAGGTTAGTGCGTGCTGCTTCTCTCTGTGTTCCTCTGCACTCTATCTGCTGCAGCTGTTTTTAAACACTATATTGGCAGGGATTGACATAACTGGTACGCGAGTACTCATTCACCTTTAGAAGCGATATGCGTGGCAATCGATTAACGTAACGGTGTGAATGCTTACGTATTTTAAGTGCATTTGCAGTGATCTGACAAAAAATTGCCGTGCATCTTAACCTCCTATACCGCAAATGAAATACAACTTAGGATGTCATCCATCCATCCATCCATCCATCCATCCATC
>JAODJX010000020.1:14892532-14924402 GCA_026776945.1 Isichthys henryi | reverse complement strand
CCCAAAACCTCCATTTTAATTCGATAGTTTGTGCTTTTACCCTATACTTTATTTCTCAGCTTGCATTTTTTTTGGGGGCGTGGGGGGGGGTGGCTTGATGTACTTTGGTGAATCGCACGTTTGTAGTAAACAGAAGCAGAACAAGGCTGTGTGTTTTTGTGTAGAAACTTTAACCAGATGCTCTGTTTAGTTTTCCCTGTAAACTCGGTGCCAGGGGTGAGTGCGGTGATCTACGTTATCAGGAACACACATCTGAAAGAAGTACAGGTCGCTCTCTGGCTTATGATGGGGTTACTTTCCCGTAAACCTATCCTAAGCTGAAAATGCATTTTAACATAGTACATCTAACCTAACAAACATCATAGTCTATTCTACCTTACCTTAAACATGCTTAGAACACTTTTGTTAGTCTACAGTTGTGGAAAATCATTAACAAGCCTACTGTATTTTTTAAAAAAGTATTGAACGTCTCATAATTTATTGAATAATGTACTGGGAAAAACAGAAATTGGAATACCCTTCGTAAAGTTGAATTATCGTAACATGGACCATCATAACACATGGAGCTTCTGTAATGCGTTTATTTTCCATACAACTGGAGTATTAGTGTTGTGTGCATTCATGGTTCATAGGCTCAGGGTGCTTGAACAATGGGACTAAAGATTAATGTGAAATGCCTTCCTTTGGATTAAATGTTGATGCCAGTGTTTGGAACTGAACCTTTTGAGTTCTTAACTTATAACCAAAAGGCCTCAGCTCGGCCACTCATGCTATTGTAGCCTTATGTTACATGGTACCAACAGCAGACTTATTACATGGGACCGAGAGCAGAGAGCAAGTTGACTGGAAAACGTTCTCTGTGCGATTGCGTTGAGTGTGCGATCAGTTCCGCGTGCCAATCATTCTGCGGTCGGGTGCAGCTTCACCTTCAGGACAATGACGTTTCCAAGTAAAACAGAAGGAGAATTGGCCATTCAGGAAACACAAACGGGGAAAGGCCCTGCAGGAAGTGAAATCGATGCTGCAGCAGCATCATGCAAGACTTTGTTGCGCAGTCTGCTGTAGGGCAACCCCTGCACCGCATCGGCTTCTTCCTCCTGTTTCCGTCTCTACCCGTGGTCCCCAGCGGTCGTACTCTGACTGGCAGCATCTCGGGATCAACTCAAGAAGCTGAATTAAAGTGAAGAAGCTCATGATGGGATCATACGGTCTTGAAATGGCTGTGCAGACATTTCGGAACAACATTGTCAAAAGAAATAAAGTTGGGTGCTTCTGGCCCGATTAGCGGGGCCTGTTCTTACCCTTCTTCCTTATTGAGCCCAAATGCCTCTTTTACTTTTTAAGTCCTCTCCACCCAGTTCAATTAGTTCCTGCTCCATGTGGGCTGGAAGCAATTGGGCATCGTCATTGTTGCTGGAAAATGCAGCTCAGTGTCTGCAGCCTACCCCACGCAGACTCATGCCATCAATTAAGACCCCTGTTGGTTGGTTTGGCCTGCTTTCACTCTGTGGTGATCACATCTTTGGTCTGAGTCCTGTTTCAGATGTACAGTCTTTGTTTCTCTACTTGTAAATTCTCTACTTGTTTTGTGTAGTACGCCTAGGACATACTAGAGGTTTCAGTTTAAAATGATAATAATAACCTACACATTAAATGCTGCTGTATATCACACATTTTAAACTCAGTTTAGCTGCGTCTTGCTCTTTTTGCTTTTAGAAAAGTTGAATGACACCTGTGGTAACCAGTTAACACTGATGGCCCCTAGTCGAGGCCTGTTCTGCTTACAGGGGACCAACCAGTGTGTTGCCTGCAAAGTGTGTTTGTGTCCCTCACCCATTGCTGGGTCCTCATGCAGGGGGTGCTATTTTACTGGGGACCACGGTTTGTTGCAGGGATTAGGGTTGGGTCAGAAGCACCCTAATCAAATCTGCATGCCAGAATGGTTTCATCCTTTAATTCATCAGTCTAATGTGGAACAAATAAGTGTGATTAAGACAAAAGGGGCTTGACAAATGTGAATGGGCTTTATAATGATATCAGTAGGCAGGTGGTCTGATGGCTAATAGGAAGGGCATTTAGATTTTTTAAATGTTGATTCCATACTTGTGTTTGAATCTGTATCAGATGCTGCCTTCAGTCTTTTATCAGTCTTTCATCAGTCTATTTTCAAGCATGAGGACCTTCTGCACACGTATATCCTCCTTGGGCAATTGCTTTCTCACTCTGGTTCAAATTCCAACAATGGTTATTATGTTCCTTTGAGATCTGCCGCAGTGTGCATTTGACACGCTGCAGTGCCCTCTCTGAGGGTGGGAGCCTTTACTTTCAGCTGTAGCAACTACCCAGAAAGGAGCTGCATCAGGTCCTTGGAGAAACCAGCATACCCTCTGAAGGGGCATCCATCCATAATTGCTTCAGCAGAGATCCAGCTGCTCAGTGGGAATCGTAAGCTGGCTCAGGGTGTGGCTGGCACTCTTTGGCATGTCTGCTGCTCTTGGTTCTCCTGTTTCACCTGCTGCTGGACTCGATAGATGGATGGAAAGTAGTTGATGGCAGCTGTTTATCCAGTTGTACGGGTGATTCCAGGTGTTGGCTCAGGAGCTTTCTGTTATACCTACATGTATGGTGCACTTATATCAGTTTTTCCCAGCTCGGTCCTCGGGAACACACAGACAACTCCCTGCCAGATCCCTACCAAACGGTTCACATTTCTGTTCCTGGTAAGAGAGCTAGGAGGGAGCGAAATTGTGGACCGTCTGCGGGTCCATGAGGACCGGGTTGGGAAACGCACGTAATAATATAAATGTGTTGGTGTGTGTCTACATGTACATATGTAGACCAGTAGTACAGATTATTGTTGCTGTACCCTCACCCTGACACTGTCTAAGCCCTGCAGCACATTCCACATCCTACTCTACATATTCTGCATTATATGTTGCTTTATGCTTTATTATACTATTCTGACAACAGACATGGCGAGTCTCAAGGCTGCATGGTGAGGGAGAAGGTTTCGTGAGGCACCGTATATTCAGCGATTCCTAAAATGTATGTCTTTTCAGTTTACGAGCGCTTGAAAGGCTATGAAGGCGGGTCCCTTTGGTGATGGGAAGCTCGAGTATGACAGTTAAGCTCGATTCTTCTGCTGCTTGCCTGCTGTCATGTGAAGTTGTTGTCAAACTGAAAGCTTGGAATATTTATCAACAGGAAGAAGACTCCTCACAAACTCTGATCCTTACCACTGTTTTGCGGTCAGTGATCCCTCTTGTTGTGCCAGACTCGGCAGGGGAGTCCTGAATTTGTTGTCCTTGACCTCCATGCCGCTGCGAGACCTGTCAGCCCAGACGGCAAGGCGGTCTCTGTGGTGAGGCCCACGTCTGGTGTCAGGCTTCTCTCCTGAAATGGCAGCACTGCTGATGGGAACTCCATTGACCTGTGGGCTCGCCCACTTCTATAGGGGGGTGTGACTGTTCTCCCTGCAGTCTGGTTCCCCTTTTAGGCCCCTCCCATAATTAAAAACTATCCTTATTTGACATCTATTGGTTATGCAGCACTGCATCTCTGAGTGTGTGCTTCACAGTGAAGTGGGTATGACGCCAAAAACATTTTTTTTTTTTTGTCAGAATAAGCAGTCCAATTTTAAAGACTACACCCATCCCCCCATTATGGTGTCCTGACAGAAGGAACACAGCCAGCCAGTGGACTCTGAAGCTGGCCATATGTCCTGTCGGTTCTGTGCCAGCTGTCCGGATCTTAATGGAAAGTCATATTTAAATAAGTTGGAAAATTTGCAGCCCGTTGTGATTGAAAGTGGTGGTCTAGCTGTGTGACTGACAGGCTCCCCCTTGTGGCTGGGCAGTAGAACGGTGTGATGGCAATTGGCCACACTTAGCTCTCTGTATCTGAACCTATGAGTTGCACATAACAGTGAATTTTAGTCCTTTTAATTAACTTCATTCTTGTTTAAGTAATGTATTCAATAACAAGGCATGTTAAAAATCCATTATGTCATACAGAATGCTGTGTCATTTGATACATTGATGGTATTATGCTCCGTTTTCAGGTGCAAACCATGTTGCAGTACAGCTGACTCTGCTGCTCCCTACATACCATACATTTGAAGGGGGGGAAAATACCATCCTCCTCCCAGTGCTGGAGCTGTGTGAGTTCCAAGGGGCCCTGTCGTGCACCTGCATTTGGGTTTCTGGGTACTGGGCAGGTGTCACCTAATTGCGGGTCTGGCCCTGCTAGTATGCTGGGATGGTGCTTGAGGTTTCAGTACAAATTGAAGGTTTGTTGCCCCTGTATATTTATGGTACTTATGGAATTTATCTATAGGTATTTTTGTTTTCTCTCATTGAGAATGTATATTTAGCCAGATATGTGTGACTTTGTGTTTATGATTTTTTAATTTTTTTTTGTTGAATCCATTCCTGGGGGAACACCTGGCCCCTAGACCACCTATACCGAGGGACCATCTGTTGATGATGAAAGCGTTTAAAGAGCAATTTCAAGGTCACAGACAGCGCCCTTCCTGTACTGCTCATGAAGGGGCTGCAGCTTTATCGGTAACACTTTACTTAAGGCCATGTTTTTAGTCATTTATAAACGCATTCATAACAAATAATATGCATTCATAAAGCATGATAGACATGGCTATACATATTTATCAAAAGGCATAATAGATTATAGTGTGTGTATTATATGTGTATTATGCATTATGAATGATTTATGAAGCTTGCATTTATAATACATTATAGAAACCTTAATTCCTATACCAACCATTAAAATGCAGTATGAAGGTATCTATAGTGCATTATAGATGAGAACTTCATAGAGAATTCATAATGCATAATAAACATGGCTATAATGTGTTATGCCTTTTTATAACTATAGCCATGGTTATAATGCTTCAGGAATGTGTTTATAAATTACTAAAAACATGGCCTTAGGTATAGTGTTACCACTTTACCATTAGTTAGCGATCTCCGGGAGCGGCTTGCTTGCCTTGCTATGGAGACCCTGGTCTGGTTCATGGGGGACAGCCCTCCTTTACTCTGGAGTTGAAGCTGATTTGGTTTCGGTGTCAGACGGCTTTATTAGCTGGCTCTTACAAGCTGGTGCAGGAGAGATGGGAACTGATTACGGGATTGATTTGTGAAAAGCAATCATGGGAATTGTAGGTAAATGGTTTATATTTATAGGGCTATAAACATCTCTCTAGAAATAGGGCGTCCGTTCCTTTAAAGGCTTAATTAATGCAGGCTGCTCTGCTTCATGTGCCGATGGCTGCTCCGGGTGCCGCCTTCAGCGGGTATTGTCACGTTTGCCGCTTTCAGGGGCAGAGCTGCGATAACGACGTGGCACTTGAGGAGTGTGGCCATGGCAGCACTCTCTGCACCAGCTCTCCTGTGATGGAGTTTCTCCTCTGTGGGCCCGAGGCCCCTTAGATTGTGGCCTCCAACATCCCTTCGCCTGCCTTCCGGTTTGCAAAATTTTTGCTGCCGCAGTTTGGGTTAATTTTCCTTTAGCTAAAGGGTGCGACAAACATGCCAGTATGTGACCTGGCAACACTGTGGTCATCGGTCCTGAACCGTCAGACCACCTGATGACCGCGCACATGTTGTGGCCGCCCTGCCAGAACTCGTTGTGCTTGTGAAAGACGAGTCAGTGGGCTGGGGGGTTCAAATGAGGCCTCGTCACTGAGATGGAGTTCTGACTTAACGGATGGCTGGGCTCGGCAGTCGGAGGTTGGGAATCTCGGTGTCTGGGATTCTGCGCTGAATCCCATATGAACACACACCATACTTTAGCAAGATGACAGAAACACTATTTTGGGAACTGGTTAAGATAACTGCATTACACACACACACATTTTATTTGATTATAATAATAACCAAAAAATATATGTGCGTTGGGGAGGTTTAGTGCAGCGTTTGTCAAACGTATTTGTCCTGGGGAGCAGTTATGTCAGGCTTTGGGGCTGCAGGGCCCTGCATAAACGACCATCTCCAACCCCCCCCCCCCACGAATGGGTGGATGGGTGGATGGATGGATGGATGGATGGATGGATGGATGGATAATATCTGACCTGATCTGACTGAATTTTGATTGGTGCAGAAGCGTGGCTCCGCTCACTGGCAGGAACCCTCTCAAGGACTGGCACCGGTCCGCGGCCCATAGTTTGAGAAACCCTGGTTTAGTGGATACTTCCGGCAAACGTTTAGAACAGAAGATGCTTAAATGGTACGGTTCTTAGTTAAAGCGCTGCTTTAGAGGATAGTGTTGAGTACACTGTGAACCTGAGCTTAGCTCTTGATCCAAGCTGGGCCCTGTGAATTGTCACTTTTGACTGTCTGTGACTGTTGTGACCACCTTGGTGTGACCAGAGGTATGCTGGTGATGTTTCTGGAATCATGAAATGATGAAACTTTATTGATCCCTGTGGGGAAATTTCTGTCTCTACCTACCCCATCTTGCTCTCCATGGCACACAGATGCACATATAGGTTAGAGCAAGTTTGCCAGTGAAGGGCAGCCAGCCGCAGTGAAACCTATGGAGCTGCGGGTTAAGGACCACGCTAAAGAGCCCACAGACATGGCTATTCTGCCGAGACTTGGATCAGATTAGCCCCCCATCACTAATACATGTAATTGGTGGGCAGAGGCTCAATGTCAGTACAGTGAATGGCTTTGCTATAGACAGGGCCAGGCGTGCTGTCACTTGCCCTCTTAGTGTAGCCCACATGTGCCCCTCCCATTCCAAGCCTGCTGCTACAGCTTTTCATCACAGGTGTTAAATTTGGGGTGTGGGTATGTGAGCAAACACAGAAGCTATGTTTGTTTTCAAGGCCAAAGGGTTTGTTTTTATCGCATTTCCAAAGAAATGTCACCCTCCCCCATGCCCTTTATCTGTCCGCGGTACAGCAGGCATGAAGCAGGGCCTCTGGTGCGATTCGCGCAGCACCAATGGCAGCAGACTTAAAATCAAATCAGGGTCTGGCTGCAACAGGAATGAACTCCCACAGAAGTGGGTGGTAATTTAAGGGAAAGCAGGCGATATGGACTTTGAGCTGGCAAGAGCTGGCAGTTGGGGGGTGCGTGTTCAGCGCGCTGGCCGTGTGCAGTCATGTGACTGTTGTTGTCATGTGATGTTATAGTCATTCTTGGTTTATCATCTTAAACCCTCATTATTACTATTTAAACTAAGTCTAATTGCTTGTGGACTAGCTAAAGATACTGCATAATATACATAATGTTAAGGTTTTATCAGCAGCAAAGCGAAGTTGAGGAAAGAGTAGCTGTTGCAAGTAGAGTGTAGTGGGCGCCACATTGAAGGACTGGGTGTGAACAGTATTTAGGAATAGTTCAAGCCACGTCTGCTCTGAAATGGGCAACACAGTGCCTCAGTATGTTTGGTGAGTAAGAGTGTGCTTCCTCCAACAGAGGTAAAACATGTCGTCTAGGTGAACTGCTGAGTTGTCCGTAGTGTGTGGGTGCCCAGTGATGGGCTGACATCCCATGTAACGTGTCTCGTGCCCTCTGCTTACTGGCATTAGGCTCCAGACTCATTACAGCCCTGCACTAAATGAGTGGTTAAGTGGTAATGGATAAATGCTTTGAACTGTTGATGTCTGATGCTATTTTTGGAGAAAGACTGGGGCAGTTTAGCACTTTTATGGATCCCAACCTTTCTTTGAATCTCAGTCCTGTCTTTGTGCGTCAGCCGTCTTGTGCTGTATGATTTTCTTTTTTTAATATGTGCTAGAAGCCACACAAAGGAAACTTGTCCTCTGTTGTGGTGCTAATGGCCTGCTGGCTACCCTAATGTCTGATCTTGCGATTTTTCTCTGAAAAATCAATGCCAAAATGAAAAATGCATCTTCTCAGAAATGGGAGGTGTGCTTCAGCAGCAATGGGAATGACTGGCTTCACCAATGTATGCATATTTAAACATTTAAGATCTGGGGAAGAGCTTGTTTTGCCTAAATAAACAATTTGCAGTTTTAAACTGAACTGAGAGTAAAGACAGGAAGCACATTTTGCCGAAACTCTGGTCCATTCTGCGTCTTCCAGTTGAGCACGATACGGAAACCACCTTGACTGGAGCTGGTCCTGGTTTATGTAGGCCAGTGATCAGAGTCAGATTTCAGCTCAGTGTAATTTCACTCTGGGTTGTGAGTTTAATGTGATCAACCAAGGATGTAAAATTTAATCTGTGAGCTATGTAAATGACAAAAAAAAATCGACTTGGAAAAATCACGGTCAGTCAGAAACGTTTATATCCAGAAATTCAATCAAAACCACCTCTGCTATCTGATCAAGATGCAAATCCGGTAATGGAGGGGCGGGCCAGTCCAGATAGCCATGTCTGTGCTTGGTCAGTGAGGTTAGCCGCATATGTGTGCGTGCAAAAGTCCCCACGATGTGATATTTCCTGATATTTTGATGTTTGACTTTTTTTCGGTCCCCACAAAGGGAAACTGGATTGTATAAAAATCTGAGACTGCAAACAAAAAACTAAAAATGCCAGAAGTCTTGTATTTTCTTTGGCTACTTATGGTTATGATTAGGGGGGGTAGGGGATAAGGTTGTCATTGTTGGAATTATGGTTTTTCCCATAGAAATGAATGGAGTGTCGCCATAAAGGGGTGTGTGTGTGTGTGTGTGTGAGTGGAAGGCACCTGGCAGCAGGATGTGTGAAGTGGCTGCACTGACTCTCTCAGCCCTGCCACGAGTTCTGGCATGCATGAAGCCCGACGCCAAAGTGCATGCCCATGTTGCCAGACAGCGAGAGGTGAATGTGTTCAGACTGGTACTCAGTGTTACCATTTGGCAAGAACGAAGTTGTGGATATTGATTGACAAAACACCTCTTTCCAAGTAATCCCATTCCTCTTTGCTAGTACTTGCTGTTCTCCGATGTGTTCCTACAAGACTCTCGACCTGCTCGGCTTTCCTATGGGACTCAGTAGTGGAACGTGGGTTTAGAGTTTTTCTCTTGTGGTCAAATGACAGTACCCTTATCTTGGCAGACACCCCTGTCTGGAGGCCCAGCTTACACACGATCAGATACTTTCCCTTTAGATTCCGTGACTGCCTGATGATCCAGGATTTTTGGATGAGAATGATGGGCGTTTTAAGGTCCTTGGTGGTGGGTCGGATGTTGGATGCCTGTCGGTGAGCTTAAAGAGGATGGTGTTGGTGTCGGTTGTCAACACGTGTCATGTATGAACCACCGTCACTCAATGGCGTGAGCACGTTGCTTCATTGTCTTTGCCAGTCTGGTGTAGTAACCACTTAATTTGAGCCTCCAATTTGGTCTTGCATCCAGCCTTTGGAGATGTAAAACGAAACTGTTTTTCTCAGCTGTGTTTCTCATGTGTTGTTTTTGATCTGAATCAACTGAGCTGGAGTACAATGTGCTGTATCAATATTTGTGTGCCTTTTATCTGAGGGTAGATGGTGCTTTGTGCTAAATCAAGATTTATAATGGCAGGGCGAGTGGTTGCTTGGCAGGTTTGTTTTGGCCCTTAAAATGACATTTAATAAGGAGAGATTTGCTCATATGCTGGAAATGCCACAGGCAGGCAAAGAGGAGGAGGCTTTTGCAGCCACCAAAGGCAGATGTGTTGCCTAATTGCTTTGCGTTCATTCTGCATCGCAGTGCCGTTTGTGCCGAGAGACTTCGCGGTTCTCGTTCTGTTGATCAGAGAAGTGGTCTGTGTCACAGGATGCCTGACTTTTAGCTTAAATTCTGTGGCTCTCCTTGGAATGGGGCCTTGTGGTGTGTGGGGCTGGGTTGTGAGTCTGTACCGCCTTGTCCTGCTGTCACTCATGCTGCCCTTAATGCTGTCACTTCTGCTGCATCTAGCCCACCTGCTTTTGAGCTGGCCCAGCTGAAACTCCATCCTGGCCTCTCTGTTCTGTCGGTTTTATTGACTTGTTTTTAATGGTGGGTCCTGACAAAAGCCAGCCACATTCGCTTGTTTGCTCGCACCCCGCTATGAATCCCAGGCCTGTTCTTGCTCACAGAGTGGCGTTGTGAGGCGGCCTCCGCAGCTGGCAGCTGTCAGTCATTACCTCAGTCTCAGCCGCCAGGCTGCGCCGAGTCGCCTGTAAGCCCTGTGGAACAACGCTGCGGTGTTTGCAGGGAAAGCGGAGTGCTGGGAATCCTCACTGCACTTCTGTAGGCATCTTGTGGTGATCTAAGAGGAGGGACATCCTTGGTGCTGGGAACTGGCATGTGGGTTGATTTGATTGATTTGGCCACGCCCATTTTATTACAAGCCACGCCCATTTTTAACAAGCTGCACCTGTTTGTTTAAAACAAAAGATTAAGGCTCAACTCGCACTGTAATTTTGTATGTGTGTGTGTGTGTGTGTATATACACGTGAGTTCTTGCAGTCCTCAGGAGTCCTTCTAGAATGTTTTGTGTGCCACCAAGCTCTTCCAGTGAGCAGGCGAACTGATAAATGATGATTTTTACTTCAAAGAAAGGGAAAGGCATGAGTTGGAAATTGAGTCCTCATCCCAACTCAAAAGAGCGCTTGAGAAGAGTAACCCTAAATGATCATAAATTACCGGCTTCCATCAAAAGCAATAATGAGGAACTTTCTCCTGGATGCTCGGTTGTGCACTCAGCCTGGAAAAGTCTTGTTTGTGTCATGGTCTCTCACGCAGACGCTTCGCTTTCCATGCGCCCCACATGCTGCATGATTGACAAGCACGCAGATCCTCTGCGCAAAGTCTGTTTTCGCTTGTCACACCTCGAGCACCCCGCTGATGAAACCAGACACCCTTATGGGTGTGTGACAAAGGGCAGGGCTCAAATCAGCCCGGTCTTGTCAGTTTGTTCCTGGGGCTTGGGGTGTCACTGTAGGCGATGAAGAAATCCCAGTTTTATACTGGGGACGGATCATCAGGTCTGTGTCAGGATCTTGCCACATGGGGCATGTAGGTGTTAGGGCGAGGCCTGGGAAATGTGGGATTTAGGCTTCCACCGCAGATGGTTCACGAGGCTGTGCTGAGGTCTGACGTGAAGGTGAGCTCCCTGTGTTGCAGTTTAATTGCAGGGCCTCCTCAACCTTGCCTGCCTTTCTCTCGCTTCCATTCCCCCTGACCCAGATTATTATGATGCATCAGCGCCCTCTCCCACAGCGGGTGTGCATTCGTGGGGACGAGCACCGCAGTGTCAGAAAGGCGACATGGACACGTTCGTTCATGATTACTGCTACGTCTATAGCTACCACTCCTTAATTTGCTGATCTGGACCTATTTTCATGAGTGATCATTTGATCAATCCTCGTCATGAACACACTCCAAAAAATGTGTCCTGTTCTCCCAAAACCGTAATTGTAAACTATACACTGAATTTCTGGGTTTAATGGTAAGCAAGGAAAGCACTTAAAATCCATAAGCAAAGTAGTCATGTATATAACTGTCTGTGTCTGTGTGTGTCACACTCTGTATGGTTTACCTAAGGCAGTACATAAATAGGATTATGGTCATTTATGGTAATCGAAAGTGAATATTGCTTATTGATTCATCTCCTGTTATTTCCATTCCCTTTTTCCATTCACGACTCTTGTGACAAATTGAAAGTCTCCTGGTTCTTGCCTTTGCATTTCTTTAGTGCAGTGAAACCAGCTTTTTTGTAATTTCTTTTTATTTCTTTGTTGTTTTAACATTAATCAGAGTCACACATTCTTTTTCTGGCTGAACACAGCCTGACTCTTCCTGTCAAGTGAAACATTTTCTCATCCAGTAGAGGGGAAATCTTATTAAAATCTTACTGCAGCCCAAGTTACTTCATTGTGTATTCAGAGAGAGATGAAAGGAGGAGTACTTTTCAGAGTGGTGGGGGGCGATTGATGGAGGATCCCTATTGCTGTGTCTCAGATCGGAGCTTATTGGGCGATCTCTCAGACTTTCAGGAAAGCGATTCGCAGTTACATTTTAACACTAACATCCACCAGATTTCTGCGATACCCCCATCCTGGCTCAGTGGCCCTCTGGACTAACCCTAACCCTCCCCAGTCTTACTAGTTTACGTAAGTTCTGACTGCAGGGAAAACGAGTCGTCAAACAGACCCCTTTCATTAATCCTGACTTCCTGTCAGCTTTCCATGTAAATTTTAGAACCAGAATATGGCCGCTTTGCCTCTCCTCGGGGTTGTTGTTCTTTAAAGGACCTCTTTCACATCAGCTAAACTGTCCTTTTTTCTTAAACCCCTTTCATCTCAAAGCTCTAAAAGTAGCTTTCATGTACTACCAGGTGACTTTCCTCTCGCAGGGCCTTGGCATACAAATCAGGTGGAGACCTCAGAGAGATTTCATTTACTTTCTGCCTAGATTTCAGACCTCTTCACTGAACTCCTTGTATTCTGCCCTAACCATTTGCACGAAAATGATCCTCAGGTCTTTGTGTGATTTCTGACTTAAAAAGCTGGAGGGCTTGGGGGCGGGTGATAGTGTTTTTTATTTTTTTTTTAAGCCCCCGGGAGCCACTTCAGAGGCCTACTTGAATTGGGGTTGATTCCTAGTTATCTCCTATCGCCATATTACATTTCCTCATCAAATTAAAATTAAACAAATGACTAGTGAATGCTGTTAAACCTGGGTGATTTCCTCCGGTAAGCCAGTTGACCTGGATAGGATCTGAATCAGACCTCTGCTCACATTGTAAGTGAAGGCACCCCCCTCCCCCGACATGGTCACCGTGAAACGGTCAGCAAAACGGAGCCAGGTGGTCACACTCCCGGCCGTCTGAATGAAAGGAGAGGAACCGGCTTGGCTGGCCCATATTTCTCCGTGGAATGGAAGCGGAGGTGCTGCGGCGTGGCCTGCATGAGAAGCGTCCCCCTCCCCCCGTCCCAAACGCCACTGCTCCGCGGCAGGGCCCTGCTAGAAATGCTGGAATCTGTCGGCGCTGTGTGAGAGCCTGGAGAATGGGACCTGGGGGATCCTTGGCAGCTGTGAGGTGTGATTTTTCAAACCCTTCTGTTGAAAGCAAATGAAGAGCCACTTTTTTTTTCTACTTTTTTTTTTTCTTTCTTTCTTTCTTTTAAATGGAACGAGAGAACCACAAAGGAGAGGCACAAAAGTGGCTTGATGCTCCGTCACGCTGGGCCCTGCCTTGCTCTGCCGTGCCCTGCCGCTATGTGCCCTGCCGTGCCCCGTCGCACCGTGCCCCACTGCACTGGGCCCCGCCAAGTTGTGGCCAACGCAGAGGGGTCCCTCACCTCGTACCACAGGTTACCCGCACACTGCTGTCTTTGTACGCCCCCATACGTTCTTTTTCCCAATAGACAAAGCTGTGGACGACATCCATCACTTACACCCTGTGAGAGCCTAAGCAGTGTTGCTGTGATTGAAGAGCATGTTTAAAACTTTCAAATGTGAAACTCTTGCATAATATTTAAATATAGTGATGGGATCTCAACCTTTTCCAGCATTTCAGAATACATTTTAGAAGGTAATACATAATACATTTCCTTAAACACTTTTCCAGGCGTTGTGGTCTGACCTTGCCGTGGGTGTTACTGCTGCATTCTTGTCATCTCGCTTGTTTACCGCTTTCAAATTGATGGGAATGTGACCTCTCTGTGTACTCCTCAGGTCCCACTCGGTAGCCTTGTCAAGGAAGAGTTTGTAGATCAAGGCTCCGTTCCTGTGTTTTGTCAGATTATTTTTGCTATCAGGGGTGGAGAGCTGCTCACTTTTTAAGCACCTCCCTTGCACTAATGTGTGCTTTTAACTGGCAGAATCCTCCTTTAAGTTGAACAGTCTCTGTTCAAAATCACATTTTGTATATTAGGATTATAACTAGTGAGAACCTCCCTGTGACCCTACATGAGACGCGCAACTGGAAGATGGATGGATGGACGGATAGTTCGAATTTTTAAGGTATCTTTTTCCTTCAAAGTAGTGTTTTTGGTTTAAACGCCGGGACGGTCCCAGCACTGATAACTTTCCAGTTTTATCATTACTTTGCAATCAGTAGCCAACACAGCTTACTGCACACCCCATCCAGCTTACCAGTGAGGCACTTTGTTTTTGCCAATAATCTGGCATTGTATTTATTTGTTAAACACTTAAATCCATACTTAATGTGTTTTAAAAATTACTCTCTTTACTGTTTGAGGTCTGTGGGGTTGAAATAAACTGGCAACATGATGAGCATTGGTGGCTGTCTGTGTAAACACACCTCTCTGCTGTCGACCTGTTATGGTCAGAGCCAGGGCTGCAGACCAAGCGCCTGTGCCGGCCTGTGCCAGCCTCTGCCCTCCACCTGCCGCCCCGCGAAGCCCGGGCCTGTGCATCGCATTGCCTGGACTACTAACTAAGCAAAACCAGATTTATTTACAGATTTATGGGAAGGATTTATGTCCGACTCAATGCTTTGAGGAATCCAGCTGCAACAGATCTATTAAACAAGGCCAAAAGCACAGAGTTGCCCCTTAAATCGTGCCAAAAAAGGGGGTCACAGGAAGGAGGGGGGGGGGGGGGTTCCGGCTTGCCTCTTGCCTGGTCAGTCCGTGTCCCACAGGATTTTGCCTGGGTCCAGCTCTGTGTCTGTTAAAGCACAGGCAAGCCAAGGCAGCCTACTGAGGCATTTTGACACAACTAGATCCTCTGGGTAGTAATGGTTTATTTGGACTATACATGCTGTTTTTAAAATATAAAAAACAAAAACTATTTACACATTCACAGTACAAGTTTTACAATATCTACACGTTAGGACATACTATTTCGGCCACTAATGTGCACAGTATTAAAGATTAAGTCAGTCTGGTTTGTTCTCACACAAAGCATTGACTGAAATGTAAAGACTTGGAGGTCCAATTGCAATAAGCCTGGGTTCGTACTGCAATCTACAGGGTAGCTGGACTCATACAGAGCCCTTAAAATGTATTACATATTTTCCTTTTGTGCTAGAGAAAGTTATTAGCAGGTAGCAACATCCAGTCTTTGTTGAACAGGTGATTCTTTAAATAAACACAATGCTTGTTCACAAAATAACTTTGGGCTTAAACAGGCAAGCAAATTAGTGGTGTCTGTATCCTGGAAATATAATACATGGCCTCAATTTAAAAAAAAATAACTCCATTGTAGCCAATCTTGTGTGAGGATTTCCCAAGGGCCATCTGGAAACGCACGCGCGTGTAGGCACACACAGGAAGTTAAGTACACTCATTAGATGATTTCTAATGTCTGTTGTTCAGTTTTTGGCTAGAAAATGCTAGTATTGCAAGTAACCCTTGACATACTGCAATATATCTGTTATTGATACGGGATTGTAGTGGATCCACACAGAGTACAGGGAACATGAAGCATAATCTGCTTTCTGTGATTTGGCTGTTAAGGGCACACATTGCATAATACGTCAATTACATCCTGCCGAAACACAGCTGGAAATCTGGGGATATCTTTTGGGACTGGGATTTACCTTGGGGGGTTTTGTGCCTGACCAAACTCTTGTTTCTAGCTGCCACCATTTTCCACGCCAGCTCTCCACTATGAGAGCTCACTGCCTCTGAATTCCAAAAACTAACCCAAGACACAGGAAGCCTTTGAGGAGCTGCCGTTTTAACCACGGACCAACACGTGTTGAATAAGGCACACAATGCACAGATTCAGGGAAACGGCTAAAAAAAAAGAACGGGGTTCTGTATATACAGTTCTGTCATTACCGGCATGACTTCTCAGGGCACTGTTAGAACTCTTAGGAGATTGCACAATCATCGTTCAAAGGGTTCAGTTCTCAAAACGGTTTCTTGAAACTCAAACCACCTTTTGCAGTACTTATGAAAAAATGAGTTCTCAAACAATAAAAGGGTGAAAGCTTTTTTTTTTCCATTTTGGCATACTGAGCTGCGCACAGATGTTCCTCAGCGTTGGGGGTTGGGTTGTAGAATTCACCGGAAATCACAGTTCAGCTCTGTCTGGACCTCGCATAGCGTGACTGTTCCCTTGCGCCCCAGGCATGCTGTGACGCCTGATCAGCCTCTACATTCCCTTGTTGCTGTACTCAAATCGTGCACACACACACAACTGAATCATGATGGAGGGGATTTTGCTACCAGACCTCAGTGGCAGAGGTACTTTGAAGTCCAGGGGACACAGACTGTATTTGGGATTAAATCCATAGCAGCGAGCATGATTAATGATCTTTCACTGAGTTGAAACTCATCCCCGCAGAACGCTGGACGTTCACTGAGAATCTGATACCTATATTCATTGGGAAGTAGTGCTCGAATAGCTGTGCCGCATTGTTCTGGTTGTGTCCCACGATAGATACTGTTATCCGCACCCCTGGTCGATACAGCTGGCCCACGGGTTCTCCAGTTTCCCCCACTGCACGTTTTACCACCCACCGCAGGTGTATTTTGTTTTGAAATTCAGGATGGGTTTGTCCTCGGGCTCCTCCAAGTCTCTATACCCAGAAAATACATTTTGTTCACATTTAATGGGAAGACAGTGGTAGAAAATGACAGGACCCGTTCTTCAAGTTCCCTCCCCCCCCCCCATTACTGGAGCTGGAATGGTAGTCAGATCGTCTCAAAGTAGTTTCCCTGGTGTAAATGGCTCTGTCCACCATCACCATCACACATCCCAAGGAATTTTCCTTAAGCAATTTCCGATATTCCCTTGTGCTGAATTCCCTCTGAGTGCAGTCAGCCAGGCCTCCTGACCAGACCGAGGCCTTCATTAGGCTTCGCGGTTGGCTCCCCAGACCAAAACCCAACCGTACACGCTTCTTAGTAGTTGTACTTGTTCACTATCCGGATTTGTGCAGTCTGTTGGGGGAACCCATTGGGTTTTGGGGGAACATCTGGTTTGAAAGAAGGTGTCCTCTTGACTCCCATTCGGGGTAGGGAGTCATGCCCATTGTAGCTACTCTGCCGGGATACAGAAGGCTGGTTGTGTCCCCCCAGAGGTGCTCCATGGGAGTCAAGTCTTGAAGGAGGAGTAGGAGGCATGTAGCCCCCCCGGTTCATACTGGGCTGGCGTGATAAGCCAACCCCATTGGGAGAGTTAATGCTTTTTGGAGGCGCTGACATTGAGTGCCTCTGTGAGGGGGTCCTGTGCAAGCCCCTCTGTCTCTCTAAAGTGTTAATTTGTCCTGTGGGTGTTGTCGGAGTCGTGGGCACATCCATCCGTTTCGTTGGACTGTTCCTAGGCAGGGATGAGGAAGGTGAGTACAGTGAAGCTTCTCTGCTGGGGACTTTTGGTGGGGTCTCATTTACGCTCATGGGGTCCAGCATCATGTGGTGACGGGATTTTGGCCCTTCGACAAGGATGGCTTGGGGGCTGACACCGCCACCATTCTCGTTCAGATGTTTCAGGAGGTCATTCAGGGTGTTTCTGGCATCCACCGAGTGCCGTAAGTCTCTTTTGCAGTGCTTGCCACTTGTGTGTGGATCTCCATTATGGACTTTGATTTCAGACCGGGGTGTATCAGCATTGGTGAAGGAAGCCCGGTATTCATGTGTTGCATTGGGCAGAACCACAGCACTGGGAATCGAGGCATGCGGTGGTACTGACTGTGAAGGTGGGCTTGAGGAGAAGTAGTGGGGGCCCTTTGGCTGAGACTCCCTGCGGGAAGAGCAGGACTTGCCATGAGCTTTTTCCCACTGATTCCGGATTGGCTGCAGATTCCTCTGTGGAAGGATGGGTGTTGATTCTGGTGTAGGAAGGGCTGCCAGCTCTGGTGGGTGACACTGGCCGCTCAAAATGGTCTTCGTGTCACCATTGGAGACAAGCTCCTTGCCATTTCTCAGCAAATTTGTGTAGAGTTTTGGAGACTCCACACTTGGCTGGTATTCCTTCACTGGGCTGTCGAACAAGCCATTTAGCTTTGCAAAGCTCTCCCCAGAGTCTGTGCAGGACTGGGCTGACTCTGCATCCTTGTGAATCTTCCTCGGTTTCTGTAGGAAGGCGTCCCGGTAGCAGTAGACCACCATTCCTGCGATCAGTGCTCCCAGCAAAAAGGCAGCGAGAACACAGGTGATCAGCACATTCATGTGCACCATGTGATTGGACTCTCCAGACTGAACCTCCCACACACCTGGAACACAGAGCATCAATGTTATTATCCATAAACCAGGGCAACTTGCTTGGTTCTACGGGACTGTTTGATTTCTAGGTACAAATGACAGCAAATGGATGGGATTTCAGATGACGGCATTCCAGACACGTGCCATAGGCTGGGTAGTAATGTGAACATTCGTGTTAGTGCGAGACAAATGCCTTTAGAAACCCACAGATAAAATAGTTGAGGGTTACTGAAAGTATTCACACATCAGAAACGAGAACACCATACTTTTGTTTTGGAGAAACATTGTAAGATTGGGTTGCACAGCTATTTCAATGCAGTTTTATTTGAAATAATTCAGTTAAGAGGTTACATGCAGTTAAAAATGCGAAAGAAAAACTGAATTAGGTTAGTGTGTAGTTTTTAAGTATCAGTTAGCAGTTATGTTAGTAGTTGTTATGTTTGTTAGTGACCACAGACATTTTAAAGGAGTTAGTCCTCTAACCTTCTAAACCAAGTAAAAAGTAAGATGTTAGGTGAAGGGTTTTGAAAGATCCAGAATGCTACGATGACAGGTTTCCACCGGTAGTGAAAACAGACAGAGAAAGGAAGGCTCGGTGATTAAATCATACCACATAAATGAAAACACTGACATCTTAATTAAAAAATGCTCAACACAAACATCACAGAACATATGGCTAAAAAAATATATGAAAATGAAATCACTGCCATATCATATAGCTAGAATTCCTGTAAGGCTGTAATTGTAATTAAGTCCCACTAACGGAAGATGTTTCTTGGGAGAATAACATCTTTCAGGTGATTTCCAGGCAGATATTTTATGACTAGCGTGCAAGTTATCACTTGGGCGTTGCTCTTCGAAAGGGCCTGATGACGCCTGGTCTCAGATTACAGCCTGCTCTGACACCGGCCGTTAGCGGCTGGCCTTGCGTTCAGCCTTGGGGGCACTTCCTTACAAAGGCCTTACCCTCTGGAACAACTGGTAAGGACTCATAAGAATGTGAGGTGGCTGGGTCATCTTGGAGCACAGACTTCCTTGAACCAAACAGTTCAGGTTTCTGAGTGGCAGTGATTTGAGGTGATGATATGAGGCCAGATGGCAGGGTGGTGACTGAAGGTGATGGCAACTCCATGTCTGTGGTAACAAACAAACCGTTAACAAAAATGGCACACGCGCACATCCCGGGCCAAGCATACGGAAAAGGGCTGGTTAGTAGGTGGCCAGTCACTTGGTTTGGTTAGTCTTTTTCAATTTTTCATGGTATAAAAAGCAGTTCATTGCTGTCCAGATTTGAGGGGATCATATTCAAACTAATAAAGTGCTGAGATTTAGCAAATCAGGAAGGTTAATTGGTACTATGAGAAATGCATTAGAAGAGACTTTTACATAGACTGATGAGGTGGGCCAAGCTGTATGGAGTGACTTGAGGAAAGAAAGTTCAGTAATCATGCAGAACATGCTGGTGGAGAGATGGATGGTCAGCCAGCAAGAAACTCATGATCTTAAGCAAAAGACAAAGGCAAGCTTATTAGACCAGTGGCTGACAAGCGGCTGACAGGTGGTGGGGTGACAGGGTTTGAGATGCGCTGAACTCAGGGGAAAGAAACAAAACTGAACGTGGGTGGGGAAAAAGGAAAAACTAACCAGATGTTGGGTCGCCAAATGATTTGTAATCTGGCGTAGATGTTGTAGGCAAAAACTCTAAAGGAATTAAAGGAACAAGAAAAATCAGTAGGGAAAAAAAACCCCAAATAAAGAAACCGTCAGACCAAAGTCCCGACTGAACCATTAACTCGTCACCAGGGAGAAAGGCTTTACATGATGTTCTGTGAGGGGAAAGTCATTGGCTGTAGCTATAATCCAGAGGAATGTTCAGGTGCTATGGGGGTGGTGTTAGTTGAACGTTGAAGGTGTGTGTGCAGAAGAACACGGTGGAGGTCACTACTGGCCCAGAAATGGTGGTGACGAACGTGATTCAGCTCTAGGCTCATACCGTGACAATCTGCCAGCCCTGCTTCATTGCCGTAGTCCACGTCTTGCTCATATCCAGACCTATGGGGGGGGGGGGGGGCATTTAAAGAGAAGCATTAGGTGATCTATAGGATGTGATGGTGTCTGCTCTGTTCAGGGATGGATCAGTAACTCACAGCTGGCCTGGCTGAATCTTCTCGCAGGAGCCGTGAGCCGTCCATCCACAGTAAGGGTCTCGGGAAGTGATGCAGGCCCTGCAATTCCCATAAGTCATTGTCATGGTCATCAGATGTCTCAGTTCATCTACAAAGATTCATGACTCATGGTGGTTTGAGTACAGTGCAGTATAGTTGGGGCTGATGAATATCCCCTGGTTTCTACTAGCAAATAGCTCTGCCCTTTAGCAAGTTGACATGTTAAAGTATTCAGGGAATAGGTGAACTGTGGCCTGTGGGCACTGCGTTGGACAGAGACATTGACAGCGTACAGTCTTAGACTTTCTTAGATATCGCAGCAGTGAGTCACAGAGAAGGGCACACTCACTTGTGGCAGTTTCTATGGCGTTCGCAGCGGCTGAGGGGGAGCCGGATCACACAGCTGGAGAAGGCCACGTAGAGGCCGTGACTTGCCCTGTCCAGGTGCAGCGACAGGACCCTCCGGTCATCCTCCTTGCTGGAGGCGCACCTGTCGGAGATGGAAAGAGGACAAGATCAGCCTCCCATCTCTTCTAACATTTTCAGCTGGCTTCCCAATCTGTCATGACGTATCTAAGCTTTTGATGCCCCCCATATCATTCTAATTAAAAAAAGTCATGAATTTTCTGAGCTTTCACAAAAGTGAAGGGAGATAAGCAACTGGTAAAGGTGGAGAGGTTAAACTTTCTGTGTATGAACCCGAGTGACTTCTTACTTTGCTGGGTTGAAGACGTCTATCTCCTCCAGCACCACGCTCTCGTTCAGTGAGTTCTGGGTCGTCTTGGCCAGGACCTTGAGGACCACGCCGGCTTCGGAGCCAATGAAGACGACTGTATAGTTCTGGTGGGGGCCAGCAGCCGTGTCTACAGCTATGGCACTCAGCCTGTACCTGTGATCATGAGTAGAGCCTCCATTCAGCCAAGCCCCCCCCAATCACCCAACGGGTTCCATCCCCTCCTTCAACCGGCGTGTGAGGGAGATGCGTTCTCCCCGCTCTGACCTGACACGAGTCTTTGTGAACCAGGGCTCCTCGCCGAGGGATGGGACAGCGGAGTCCATCAGTGGGTGGGATTTGATGAAAAGCAGCGTCTCATCTGGGAAGTCAATGGAGGTTTTGTAGGCTTCAGCCAGGCCTTGCCCCGCACAGCAGCCGGGCCTGGAGGGAACAAGGGTGCATTATTCCCCAAATCCAGAAGGAGTCGGCTTTCAAAGCAGCCGGGAACGGCTGCTTATTAGGACCGATGACAGGGTTTGGCTGTAGTGGCCCACATACCTGTAACCGTACACCTGCACATGCACAGCACACCCCAAAGGCAAGGTGAAACACGCGACGTGTCTGTACTATCATGGGCTGCGTTACCCAGCCTCAAAGTGCCGACAAGATACAGTATCACAGAGCTACTTCTGACCTGGGTCTTGGCAGCTTTTCCTCTGGGACGGCTGTCCAGACTGAGTCCGGGGTTTTCTGTTCTTTGAATCTGCCCCTGAATGCCTTCTCGATGTCCTCCATTGAAAATGCGCAAACGGCTGAGCCAGGGATACTGCCGGGGGGGGGGGGGGACAAAACCATTATACACAAACACCAGGGATGGTGTTTGGAGTGCAAGAAGCTTTGCACATACAGTTAAGCTGGGAGGCCGCCCCCCATCCACACCTGTTCAGCTGCGTGGTGAACACCCCCACAACGGATGGTGTCCCGTTAATGTCGATGATGTCCGTCACTGACTGCATGACGTCGAAGTAGAAGAAAGACTCCCCTGGGACGGAGCAGTTGAGGCGTGCCTTGACAAACGAGGTCCAGTGTTTCTCCAGCACTCTCTGAGAGCCACCCAGGTCGTTCTTGCAGATGCGTGCCACTCGGGAATACACGGCCTGCAGACGCATATGAAACAGCCCGGCTTCAGAGTCATGAGGGGGGCGCTCACCTAATGCCTCTGAATTATGCATTGCACGCAGGGAGCAGCCAGAACTCCCTGCTTGCCTGGTTTGAACTGAACCAGTAGGTGTCTTGCGAGCTACAGCCCTCAGCTTTCCGGGGGTTGGGGGGGCATAATTCTTCATCCACACAAACAGGAGGAGACAATTTAGGGTGGTTAGTTTTGTGCTTCAGTTAACTGCGTGGAACGCCCTTAATAATTCATCAGGGCAAACCCACATCGCAGTGCAGATAGCATTAGTGCTGCTGAAATATTTAGCAGTGATAAGGAAGTGCTTAAATCCAGTGTGAAATTCCCATGATGCACTTGTGAGATTCAAGAGGCTTACAGGAAGGCCGGTTTGGAGGATATGTATGTAGCAATCGGACTTCTGGACATATGCTGGGCATTTTTGGTTTTATGGTTCCAATAAAATGTGGCGAGTCAAACGGGAGCCCATCCATTATTTAGGATCGTACCTTTCCGAGGTTGCTGTGCTCCGCCGCGATCTCCCTGAAGAAGAAGTAAACGTGCTCTCCATACTCCACGGCGTGCAGGAAGTGTGGCTCTGAAAGAGAGTCAGGCGCCCTGGTCATTACTGAGTGTCGGCCGTGCACCGGCTCACCAGTTGCCTCAGCTTACAGTGCAGGGAAGGCAACGATCCCATAAGCACCATGAAAATGCAGGTTTAGCTTTGTGCAGAACCGGCTTGCACATCCCCACGTGTGGCTTAAGCTTTGACTGGGCTATTAAAGCGAGTGCCATTTGTCATCGTTACTTGCTGGAATTGGAACGACCTTTAAGCTAACGATGCTACTTCACATGTGACAGGAGCGACTCCCTGGTTCATCCATCAGTGCACAGAGAAACATTCCAGTATTTTGCTCCGTAACAAGAAAAACATGTAAACCATAAACAACATATTAAAAAAGGAAAAAAAAAAGGATTGCTGCCAGATGACTGGAAAAAGATCAACTATGGACTGCACACTTTTTTTTTCTGTTTTTACCTTTTAGCCACTTGGAGTCGTACTTGATGGTCCTGAGGGCAGATCCATCCCCCATGCTACGATAGATCACCGCGTCGCTTGCCAGGAAGTCTGCTACAGTAGCAGAGTACAGTTTCCCCTCTGAAAGGGCAGATGACATTCTAGTTAAACCCTGGATTGTCTGATTCTTTTCCTTTTTAATGCAGCAATGGCAACGCTTCATCATGACTCATGTCGCCTCAGATCCCACTACCGGCTCCCTGTAGGGGTTGCCCATGGAGGCGGTCGGCGGGGTGGGGGGTATGGCGTGCTTACCCGCAAAGAGGGCAACGTTGGTCTGCTTTGAGTCGAAAGGGCACCTCGCCAGGCCACTGATTTCCTCGCCGTCAAACTCCAGGTTGTCCAGCTGAGACACGGAGACATGCAGATGAGCTGTGGTCTGGCGTGGCATCAGGCATCTACCGTGCTGATAGAACCAGACCAGTGTTCTCTTACAACGACAGTGGGGTCTTACCCTATAGTACCGACACATGGGGTTAAAGCCGTTGGTGCCGCAGATGAACACCAGGTCATTGTTCCGGGGGACCAGCACTTTGATGAAATTGTGGCATTCGTCCTATGTCGGAGGGGAAGGGTGGGGTGGAGGGGGGAGGGTTAGCGGAGAGCATGAAGCCGCCGTGAGCACCGTGGCGAGATGGCCGGGGCGCCAATGTTTCCCACGCTTACCCTGTGTTTCCCCTTCATGGCGCAGTTTTCCCGGTCGACCTGTCCCGACCTCCACGTTAACTTCTGCAGTGGAAGACAGTAAGGAAGACATACCATCATCATGGTATTTTCTGCACGATTCCAGAAGGCGGCTCAGTAGTATATTGACAAATGCTTATTTTCACACTTCTGTTCAAAGCGTATGGAAGTTTGCTGGCATAATTCTTCATCCACACGATAAATAAATATAATTTTACAATTAGGCAGCAGCTGTGTTTCACGGCCTACATACAGACCACAACTGAAATTTAAATTTCAAATGCAAAACGACAAACTGAGCGGAAAGAAGGTCAGACAGATTTAAATGGCAAAGCTCAGGGGGGAAAGAGACGGGAAGACGGACGGGTACACGATCTGCCAGAGAGCAACAAACTGGCAGAGGGGAACGGGGGACGGGATGTGCCGAGGCATGAGGACAGGGTATGGCGTCGGTCGCCATCAACAAAATGAGGGGCACTGGACACTTGACCCTCTGCCCCTATCCCAAAGGACAGTGGGCAGACGATACACTTGCAGATGGCACAATGAACAAAAACAGAATTGGCAAAGGTCAGCGTGAAAGAGAAGTGATGGGGAGGTAAGATGGCCGTTTGTCTGTGATTAAAGGCAGAGCAGCATAGAGAATGGATTAAGGACACATTGAGAGCAGGAGCAAGATGTGAAGGAGGTGAAATTCACAGGAGGATGACTCCTGGAGGCAGATGGGGATTGATGTTGGCTCAGAGAATGGATCATGTGACGCGTTTCCTCAACTATCTAGGCTCCACAGATATTCCCAGCCATTAAAAAAAAAAATAAACAGCACTCCATCTTCACAGCACAGAAACACGACATTACAAAGCTCGCGCTCACCCGGTATGGGATGATCTCGTTCCTGTAGCTCTCCCGCAAACTCACCAGGTAGACCTGGTCCCTGTGGAGAGACAGCAAGGCTGTTTTTAGCGCAGGGAATTTCAAGCAACGCTGTGAAGTCGGCCCGTTGGATCGATACTGCCGGGGCATGAAATCATGTGGTAGCTGGCAGCATTTGCCGCGCATGACGTCCCTCTTACCGGCCGGCAATGAACAGCGTGTCCTGGATCTTTGTCATCAGCTGGAAATCCAGCCTGTGCTGAGAATCGTTCCCGGAGGGGCGACCCCTGAACACAGGGTACTGCTTCGAGTCTGAGAGGGGAAACGAGTCGCCACATTATCTGCTGTCAATATTGGCCATTGACGCCCCACTAGTACAGCCATAAATAGCAAAACCTGTGACACGCTGGGAGCCAGAATCCTCACACTAACCCCTCGGCGCGATTTTCTCACAGTACATCAGAGGAGAGGTTGTGCTTGCCCGATCGGCGTGCCCGATATTCAAACTTACAGCCACGTTCTTCCAAACTCATGTAAATGAAGCAGTTACACAATGCGCCCTTTTGCTGTGCCCCCAGAAACAAGCCCACAGTGTGCTGTGCACACGGGACTGCCCCGGCGGGCAGGACTTACAGTGGTAGTCCACCGAGTCGATAGGCGCGCTGTCCTCGGGGAAGCCGGCCACTCCGGCCCGCGGTGCCGTCAGCAGCAGTGCGGCGAGGAGGAGCCGGACGCTGGGGCCCATGACGACGCGGAAAACCGACTTTCTATTCCACAGACGGAGCAGACGTTACCTGGGATAGAAAAATGGGAATGTCGGGTTTTTTTGTAAACGAAAAAGGACTTTTGTTTCCACCATCTCAGGAATGGTAGTGCCTCGATTCGGCTAACGTGATAATCCCCCGTGGCCGACAGCTATGATTAGCATACCCGCTCCCCGTGACACCACACGCTAATTTTATACTGAGCTTTCCGAGTCGCTAAAGTGGCAGCTGTCTGTCGACACATCTGACGAATCCCTAAGAGGGAGGAAAGGTGGCCGGATGGAGCTGACCGGGGCTCCCGGCTCCTGCGTCTTTACACCAGGAGTCCCAGGTACGCTGGGTGCACTTTATTTAAATGCAGGTCTTCAGGTTCCATTGCATTCGTTTGTAATTGTCATTCCCCTGAACGGCAATAAAGCACTTTGAAGATGTGTGAAATGGCCCCAGTTCCCAATCGGGACACCGCCCTGCCATGGCTCCAGTCGGGACCCCGGGGGCATAAGGGTGTGTGCATTTTTAATTCTCTCTCAGGTCTTTATTGCCGTAGTGAAATGCATCACCTGGTGTTTCAGGTGTAAACGACGTGCTAATTCAAATACTTTCTACACTTCAGTCTCCCCCACTCCACACCTAAAGCTGGCCAGCTGAGATTGTGCTTGGCGGGTTTGGGGACACAAGGTTCGTGACACAGCAATCAGTCGAACAGGCAGGGGGATAATGTCCACCCCCCACGCATTAATAAAGAGCAGCATGGGCAGCCATTAGCTTCTATCCCTCAGTGACATCCCCAGGAGGAACCTTCCCTCTGACCCTTTAAGGGAATCATTCAGTTCAGCAAGAAGCTTGAACTGTGTCAGTGGGTGAGCATGTAAAACAGGAAGCTTAATAAGTCACCAGTGTAAAAGGTAACCAATTATTCACTGGGTGAGCTGGGGGTGGGGGTGGTAAGGATGACTTGGTTTTGGTGGCTGTCTGCAAACCCCAATTAAGTCTCAGCTTAAACATTTAATCACTGTTAAGACAAACATGAAACCATGAAACACTGAGCCAACAAGAGTCGAGCCCTGGAAGTTCACGCAGCCCTGTGTGCCACACGTCATGTTAGATGAAAGTCACTGGGTAAATAACAGCAGTTAAACTTCAGTCATTACCAGCTTTTAGTCTACTTAGGCTGGACTCTTCTTTGGGTTCTTAAGACGTTTTGTTTGACAGAAGGATCTAAAGAGCATTATTATTATTTCAAAGGCCCCTGGGAATCAAAATGGACCATTTGTCTAACGAGCGTCCTTTACGCGTTAGTCACGAAACAGTGAAGCAGACGGGGAAAACACTGGGTTTTGAATAACCCGATAAAGGCAGAAGTGAAAGGAAGATTTCACACACACAATGACTATTCAGGCCGGCGAAAGCTCGGCTTTCCAAAGGGGGAGGGCCCCCACTTCTCGCCCCCAGGTGCTGCAGATTCTGCAAGCCCAAAGACGGAGGCAGCCCCAGTCACGCAATGCACTGCCCTCCCCACCCCCGTCTGCTGAAGGGCGTGACCACTATGCGTCTCACCAGCCACCCACAGACACGCCATTCCCGCTTCCTCTGTGACGGCTTCAGCTTGGCCTTAAGCAACGCCTCATACGTCAAAACAAAAGAAAAACAAGTTTATATTAGCCTGAACTGAGCCTGGCCTTGAAGATGTTTGCTAGAAGTAAGAGGTACAATAGCAAACAGGCCAAGTGAGGCCAGGGAGGGGGTCCCTGCAGGTTAAAAAATGTGTGAGGTGAGCTAATGCAGCCGCTCCATTTAAGAGCGGACAGGGAGATACGCAGGGGTCTCGAACAGGGTGGGTGACCGGATGTACACTGTCCTAAGCGCTAAGCTTGTAACAGTGACATCCCTCCCCCCACATGAACCATGCATCTGCATGTTGACGAAATGAGAGTTGTACCTTACCGCCTTTACAGTGCCCGTGTGGTGTGCCAGACCCATGAAGAAGAGTGGTTACATTTTAAAAAAGAATATTGAAGAATTCCGCCTCAAAAGCCAGACTTATTTACCAAGTGAGCAAAATATTCGGTGGTTTCACAAAACATTCGACCATTTTAAAGGTCTAAAGTTCAACAAGTAGCCGCTAATGCAGCTGCCCCCAAATCTGTGTTTATAAGGCGGTGCAACTGTACCAGGGATGTCCGAGTCAGAATAAGAGGAGGCGTCCCGGCCGGGATGTCGGCTCCTGTGGTGAGGGGCTCTGTGTGTGGGGAGGGGAGGCCCCCAGCCCCTCGCCAAGTCTGTTGTTAACAGCCTGACGATCTTCACAAGGTCCCCCAATTATTCTGGGCCCGGTAGCCTGTTGTGGCCAGAGACTGGATGATTGATGTTTTTTCACAGTGTTTGGGATCTGAACAAGAGAAGTTCATTTGGGTGGCCTTTGATATGATAATCAGGGCCATTTAACAATAGATGTGGCAAAAAGAGTCATTAAACAAACAAAACTCACTATATTATGTACTGAGCACACTTAATCTGAGGTTAGTTAAAATGTACGCTATGTCGAAACAACACGGGGAATTCAGAGGATGTTTTTCATTTGGTAAACATATTCCCCCACACTTCGCAAGGGTGGGTGGGTGGGAGATAAACGAGAACTTGTAGGTATCCTCCACTTTAGGATTTAAGACTTGACACTGTAAAGAGCAACAAGCTGTAAAAGTACACAAACATCCATAGAGTTAAAGTTCACCATAACTTAATACTAGACTTTTAAATAGTCATTGGCAAAATGTCTTTTAATCTGAAGTCGACCGCGCTTCCACAAACCAAAGAAAACGTATAGCTTCTTCACAACACGGCCAAAACTAATGTTATAGTTTTAAACATTTGGCAGCTACTCTGAATATGGCTACCTTTTATCCACAGGGGAGGCTGTGAGCGCTGGATCGAAGGGCTCAGCACCAAAAGCGGCTCAGAGGAGGAGGTCTGTTCCCCAACACACCGCTACCAACGGGGGAATTACAATGTAATCACCTGCAGGGATTTCAAACGAGCGGATGCGCCGGGAGTGGAAACTTTGCGGCGATCGCTTTAGCACACGGTGACAATGTCGTTTGTGTAACAGCGCACGAAGACACCCTTAAAATGGCAATTGGGAGCATAACGATTTTAATAGCATGCATCTGCAGCCCTCTATAGTAGCGCATGAATAAACACAGTGATCTGCTTGTGTATGTCTAGTGTGTGCTTATAACCGTGCCAAAATTGATTTGCACCCTGTGCACTACACTCAAATGGATCCCACTGATTTAGGAAAGCGTCCAAATGTAAATGATCCGAAACGTATTGAACAGAAAACTGTACCATGCCCAGAATAAAACAACTCAGGGCGGTCTGATTACACAATCTCCAAACTGCAAACGCATATTAACTATTTATTTTACACGTCGTCCGCAGTGTACTTAATACTATGTTAAAAACAATCGATTTTATTACCAGTTACTGGAAGATCATTGTTTAAAAGATATTTGACCACTGTTGTGGAAAAGCAGCAATAACAACACACACCCTCTTGGTTCGAGTGAACTTAATGTTTTCCTCGGATTCAGACAGGGCAAACAAAAGCTCTAGCAGTCCATCTGGAGATTTCCATACAGTCCTAAAATATATCGGGTCTCCTTGGAAGTACGGCGAGTTTATTTTGATAATCCGTGGCAACAGATGCAAAAATTCCCAATTTCTCCTCCCGGCTCCCACGGCATGTCTTCGCTTCTTTCCTAATCCAAGTTATGGACCCACCAAATTAATTCCGGTTTTTCTAAAAAAATAAATTTTTGCTGCAAACTCGTAAGTCCACTCGGTCTTAGGCTGGGTTTAGAGCTTTCTAATCTTCAAAGCCCGGGACCGATCGAATGGCACCACGGCAGCCCCCTTCCCCCTCAACTCACCATCCCCCAGCCGTTAAGTTCACAAAGCCATTTAACAAAATACGAAGAGAGCTCTGGCACGGAGATCCCACTGCAGCTTAAAAGGAGGGTAACAGTTTGCACACTTCGGTATAAAAATGGCACGGTATATAGACCGCGTACAGATCGTACCCTTTCTCTAATGCATGTGTTCAGTCTGTGAGACCCCGCTTTCTCCCGTCAGGTTCGGCTCCGCTAGTAACACTTTCTCGCACACTTCGCGGACCTTTCTGGCTTCGGGTCCAGTCTAGGCTCCTGCAGCGGATTTCTCGCCACTACCCGTCCAAATGCGCCACTCACCTCATCTGATTAGGTATCTCTCTTCGGCACGTACCGCTTCGAAAAGATCAGATAAATCCGAACGGCGAAGTCGCCCTAACTTCTGGCTGTGAGGACTAACCCGGGATGAAAACAAACTGATCCACGGCGAGCGGTGTAATCCGATCCATTCTGACTCGGTCCATTAAGAGACCAGCCTACCAATAAGCCGCGACGTGCACGGGCTCGGCTCCCTCCCCCAGCCCCCTCTCATCTGCCTTTACCCTGGATATTGGCTCCTCTTCCTGCTCGGCTGCTTCTTCTTTACTCGATCAGCGAGGCGCCCGGACCACGTTGACCCCCCCTTTAAACCCATCCCCCACAAAAAGGAGGCAGTAAAACCTTACAACAGATTTTTTTTTTCTTCAGAGAAGGGGGTGATAGGGAGCAGTCACAATACTCACTGCACTTTCCTCCAATTATTACGGTTCCCAGTATATTAAATCCAGAGCAATCTGTTCCTTTCGTTTCCCCCCCGAAGAAGCTCAGTCCCATGTAAAGGTTCCGGAAAGGTAGTTTTTAGTTTGATGTATGATGTAGGCTTATATTGATTTAAATGTAAGAGTTCGTGCAGAGTTCAGTTTAATAATCTGATCTAATAATCTACTTTTAATAACCACTGCTCTAAGAGTGCAAGTGTATTTTAGTAGATTTGCAAACGAAGGCGCGTGGATTTTTGGAGAATTGTCTATGATGAGTTATTTCCCCGGCTGTATTGTTTAAACAAAGTAAAAATAAGTTATAAACAGTTTTAAAGATCTACTCTCGTGAATTACAAGACATGGATTCAGCAGCCAACCGTAGCGTTTACTAATGTGGTTATAATGTATGCTTTCCACTTTTTTTTTTTTTTGGTAAAACACTATTTACGCCTTTCATTCTCTTTGATCTTGTTTTCTTTAGATTTAGAAATCGATAGATCTCTTAACACGGAGAAGCGTTCAAACAGTATAAATGAATTGAAACGCAATTTACGTCTGTATATGACACATTTAAATTAGTTTGTGCTTTCTGTTTTTCCCCCTATAAATATGTAACATCTAACTTATAGGCAAGGATGTCTTCCCCAATACCGTGACATCCACAAAATATTCTCACGGTGAATGCAAGAAATATTACACTACTTTGAAACGTTTGTAGCATTCTAATTCCTATATGGAGTAATAATAGCAATGATAACTGTGAACCGTGTTCTCGTGTAGAACAATGTGCCTCGCTTCGTTTTGGGCGAACGCCTTGCTCCAATGGCAGCTGTCAGGATATAGCCCATTAGCCTAGTTTGTGGGGCAGTTGTGTAGGTGGCCTGGTCAGTGTGAAACTGGCGTGAGAAGTGGAAAAGCCGTCCATAAGCAATTCCATTCCCACTAGGCTGTCGGCAAGATTATTCTGGAAAATCTGGGTTGCGGGCGATTGGTCCACAAGAGCCAATGACTTTGCGTTACTATTGTAATTATGAAGATGATGTGATTGACACTTTGCAACGTCTCCCTCAGGAGGGCCACGGAGCAAACGCCTGTCCCAGTCTCCGAAAAGGGCAGAAACGTCAGCCGACAGGGAGATTTGGTAATGGAGGGAGAGCAGGCCGGCGGTGAGGGTTACAGGAAGGCACACGTACATGCATGTATGAATTATAATCACGCATAGCATGGTGTAGTGGAGGTCCGAGCCAGGCGGCGCAGCATGGCGGCACAGGTCAGGGGCTCCGCTTGGGGAAGACGAACTTCCGCTGCAATTGTTCTATTTGTGTGATTTGTCTATTTCCGGCATGTCTGTGGAAGATCTCTCCCTTTCTCACTCGCACAGGAGAGCTTGTTCTGGTCTCTCTGGCTTGCACTTACCGGCACTTTCGGGGCAAATGTGGAAGTGACTTAACAGATGTAAGAACAGCCGCCCCCCCACGCCTCTGCGATTGCACCTGAGAGACGGAGCCCCGTTAGCATCTGTGAGCATTCAGATGCGATGATCAGGCAGTAACTGCGCAGCTTCCAAACTCCATTTCAGCACTTTGTGTCAATAGCTGCAAAGAGGCACCATGCCCGCCAGCCACTCTTAATGGAGGACATCTGGGGAGGGGGGGGGGGGCAAAGAAGAAACACC
>JAODJX010000020.1:14868067-14878491 GCA_026776945.1 Isichthys henryi | reverse complement strand
CCCCCCCCCCCCCCCCCCCCCCCCCCCCCCCCCCCCCCCCCCCCCCCCCCCCCCCCCCCCCCCCCCCCCGCTGTCTCTGGCCGCGAGAGTGGATTGGTTCCCCGAGCAGACTCTGGGGAAAGGGCGGGGGTCTCTGCTCTACTTGTTTATGGTTTTAAATCGCGAAGAGACACCCTGCAGTTGCATGTGTGGTTTTAAAATCCCATCAGTCTGCACTTCTGTCCCCCCCCCCCCATGCTGCTGGATGCTCGTGTTGGGCACAGCAATCCTCTCGAGATTTAAACCAGCGACCTTCTGATGTCGCGCCCAAAGAGGCAGCAGACTCATAATGGGCCCTTGCCCTTCTGACCCAGAGTGTGACCCTGCACTCGTCACTCTATCTGCTTGTCCAGTGGTCACTCTCCCTTTTGGCTTTTTTTTCTTATATACACATATGCCTATATTTATATATAGATATGTTTTATGTATGTATGTTTATATACAAGAATAGTACAATAGATATTGATATGATTGTCATTCATTACTGAGACAGCAGGTAAGCTTTGACTGCACTCTGTGAAGAGCAGACTTGAAGGGGCTGTCAGTAAGTGACTTTATTCCTATTTCAGCTACACTCGCATTCCTTCTCATCTCTGTTCTTCCATTTCTTACATTTTATTCCCTCTGCTCCAAATGCATAAAGGAATATAGGAAAATAAACATGACTATATTTACGTCCAACTCGTAGTCTTTACTCGGGGTCGTAATTTCCGCACTTTAATACGGCTGTTAATTAGTTTTACTGCCCAAGGTGCTGTTTGGGTTTAATTGTGGTTCCGCAAAAAGTCCTTTGTGGAGAGATCGTAACGAATGCGTCTCCCTGGCGGTGGATTCCATGTCAAAGATACTCAGGTTTTGTCTTGCTGTTCTAAAACTTAGCCAGAGGAATGACAGGGCTGGTGCTTGCTAGGGTTGTACTGGGAGGGGTTGCAAAGATGTACGCCATCTTGCTGCATTGTCAGTCATGATAATGGTATGTATCATGTGCTTTTTAAGTGTTGTGCTAGATATATTTTTTATGTATTGATTTTTCTGTTATTTATTTGCCTTCTTACTTATTTTATTACACTTCTGGGAATACTGCCGTTGTTGCAACTGACAACAGCACACCCGGCCATGACGAACGTGGCAAAATGTTTAGTATGGACACTAAGTGTCACGTCACCTGAAACCCTCGTTTTTATTGGTCAGGAGTGGGCGGTGTTTCCTAGCTTTTGCCGGGGGTGCTTGATTAGCCCTGTACAGAATATGCACAAATATTCGTAACATGGACATTCTTGCATTTATTATCCAATATTTTGACGGCATTCATTAATAATGGTGACATCAAGACTTTATTAATTGCCAGTAAAATTCTCCTTTTCCCACTGCTTATTAGCACCGGTTTGAATAACAGGAAATAACACCTCAGGTTTCACGGTAATAATCAGGCCTATAGTCCCAACCTCAGGCAGACACCGGTGGGCTGAATTAGTGAGCAGCAGAGCATTTGTGGAGATGGTGCAGGAACCGGAGATTGGGGGCTGGGCTGGCGGAGGGTTTAACGAGGCACTTCCTGAACGAAACATGGGCAGATGTTAATGGCACTGGCCAGGTAGAACTTGTGAAGCTGATGGGAGTGTGTAGCTGAAAGGCTTGGGGGAGTGACACAGTGCAGCAGGTACGTAATTAAGGTCTGCCATCTCTACTTGGTTCTGAAATGCATACAGGGAGCCAGTACCTCTGACTTTGCCTGGGACTTTAATTCGAGAAACAGCGAAAACCATCATTTCTCATTAATGCTGGCGGTGAGATTTCAGTTTATATTCCATATTAACATCTGAAAAGAAACATTAAAAAGACCCTAGCGGGTGAAACACAGTACACCGCTGAGGAAGCCTGGGTGTTGGGTAGTACCTAATGACAGAGACCCGTCAGCCATCTCTAACACGCGAAAATGCAGGCCTGCTTCTGGAAAATACTCATTAAGGACGGTGTGTCTTTGCCGGCTCGCTGAAGGAACAGGCCATAAATAAAGTCCCCTCACGAGAGAGAGGCCGTATCGATCACGGAAACATCACTCTACGGAATAGAGTTAGCATCAACTGGGACCTAGGAGTCTAGGCCTTATTCCGATATTTACTATAACCTCTGCACTTAAAGTAATTAAAGTGGTTCCCATTCAACGCAAGCTCTGAGGCAGTGATAAAGAAATACATTCTGGGTGACAAGAACGTTGGCGTCATACATGGGGGATGTCTTTAACATTATTTATTTGCTGAGTTCATGCACGGCAATGATTTCCCAAATATAGCAAATGTAATCGACGTGATGTTTTTGAAAGCAATTGGGGTTACACCAGCATGGCGTCCCGAAAGTTTAACAAAGTTTTTCAGTAACAAGCCCAAGCTCTCTTTATGGCTACAGAACGTGCTGCCAGCGGTGAGTGTTTGTCGTGTAATGTCATGTCAAACCCACACATGTACGAACAGGCCCACTTCTGTGGATTAAGCTCTCCACACGAGGGCATTCTGGTTACTGTCTTGGTCACCATGACCTGAACGAGCAGTGACTCTCAGCCATAGACCTTCCTGGTACAGCCAGGGGTTCATAAACTTTTCAGCCTATGTCCCCCCAAAATAACCAATAAAATAAGTGCCAGGGACTTGTGACCCCCATTTTGCCATCCTGGGGGGGGGGGGAGGGACGGACGGTATTTTCCCTTAGCAAATACGGGAGGTGGGGTCCCCTCAGTAGATTTCTACAGTTACAGTGGAATTTTTTGAGATCTTTAATTTTTTACACACATACACTGGAAATCATCTCTCACCCCCTATCGATGTTTTGGATGCCACTTTGGATTCTGCTCTCCTTCTATTACTGCATCATGACGTATGCTGTCTTTCGCTAATCGTTAATAATGTACTGTGGGGTGTCTGTGGCAGTTTTATGAAGCATGTCATGCTTGGGTTGTGAGTGCTGTTTTATGCAGCCGGTTAGAATGCGCGTCTGATCTCATTACGGTACCCTAAAGTACCGTGGGGGGCTGGGGGGGGGGCGGAGCCCGTGCTTTGAACGCCATGGATATTTTTATAGGCGTTAAATATTGAGCTGCATTGTGGACATTGATATGGCTATAGAGAGATTCACTGTATCTGCCTGAAAGCCATGTGTTCTGTTATACCAGAGGAAATACAAGCGCAGGACCCCCCCATCACGATGCAGATACCATCCACCAGTAGCACTCTGCCATGTAGCCATTGTAGCGTATAGTGTTTTGTTGCTGTCACATGCAAAGACAAAGTGACGCCACACAGGGACAGGGACCGTCCCTAAGGAACGTAAGTCCGGGGATCAGGATGTGGTAAAACTGTCCTGCTCCAAAAACCGCGGGACAGCGGGGGCTGGACTGTGACGTGGAGGTAGTAGAGTAATGAGTCCTGTCTCTCAGGGACAGCAAAGGCCCTCATTACAGTGTGTTACCGCGAGATGGAGGAAGCCATTGGGATCCTGGGCCGGCACAGTCTTCACGGGAAAGAGAGCCAGCAGGTGCCATCAGCAGCATGCTCGGCTTATCTTCCAGCCGGCTGTAAGGATGGGCTCCTCTCTGCCCATGATAGGGAAATGGGACGATGACAGCTCGCTTTATCGCCTGTCCCCAGTAATTATTAGCAGAAAACCGCTATATCGGAGGGACACGAAGCCCACGGGGACGACAGCTCCCTCCCTCACCTCCCGAGGGGTCCGATTAGAGTGAAAGTTGAGAACTTTCCAGAAAGAGCCGGTCTCCTCCTTACCCGGGAGGAGGAGCGCCGCCCACTTTGAGGATCAAGGGTACCTCTGGCGGCTCGGGGCCGGGGAAGCCTTTAAAGATGGTGGGGGTGAGGTGGATGTCCTGCGCGGGCACTGGGCGGCACCCAGGTCACCGCAGCGGCTCCGGGACATCGCACGTGAAAGGTACCGCTCACAAACTGGTGATTTCGTTCGCAGTTTATTGCCCTGACATTTCTGTAGCTCTTTCAAGGTCATCCAGAGGGAACTGCTTTTTATTGGAAAAGAGTTATTTGTATTCTAATAACAAACATTTAATGTGAAATATTTATGTCAACTGATTGGTGCTCTTATCCCCAAACAGTTTGCCTTTAGTCACCTTCCACAGCTGACACTTTTATAGAAAGCAAGTCGATATAAAGACCATTAACACGGCAGCACAATGGTGCGGTGCAAGTGAAGCACCATGGTACAGCAGCAGGTTCCTCCTGGGCCTCGTACGTCCTTTTCCTTTACCTTCCTCAGCCTTCTGGCGTGCCTCCCTGTCTGAGCAGTCAGCGGACGGCGTGCAGCGTGGATTCCCATGAAAACCAAGCTCCTTGCAAAGCGAAGCGTAAAACTGTCCCAGTTCCCCTGCGTATCCGCCAGAGTCTGTCCCGCTGTTCTCCCACACACCTCCTCTGCTTGCCGTTCCTGCTTTGCCTTCCGCAGGGCCCATATGAGGCCTCTCCTTCTCTGACCTCCCATTGGTCTAGAAATAGAAACAGGAAATGGGTGGGGGCCCTCCCCAAACTAGGCCCTCAGCGCTGGGGCTCGGTCGTAGGTCAGCGGCAGAGTGCTGGAGCCCCCTTGTAATGCAGACAAATGGTTTGTTTGCCAAGAGCTGCAGCCAAAAAGAGCTTCACGAGTGGCCAGGGGCGCTCGTCTCCCACGGGGAATTGCGGCCCCAAGCTTCATACTCCCTCTTCCATAACACAAACGCGAGAAGGCAGACCCACGTGAGACTTCACCTTGTGGATGAGCTTGCCTTCCCTAACCCACTCGCTGGTTATATAAAGCGTAGTGAGTTAAATAAAGATGGGAATGAAACAGATCAATGCCACCGAAGGAGCCTCCCTTATCTGAGTGTTAAATGAGCTTAATGATGAAGGACCTGGTTCAGTCTAAGCGTACCGCGGCTGGGCATTTTCAGGGGGCTCACATATATCACCCTTTCTTGAATTTGCCCAAGGACAGACCTCATTGTGGGCCATCTGAATGAGGGACAGTCCCCAGTGCTTCCATTCAAACAGCACAAAGGAATTCTTCTGAGGAACTGTGACGCCCTGGGTGGAAGGAGGACAAAGCAGGACGCAGCCAGAGGCCGAACTCGGGAGATCCTCGCTGCCGTTAATCACGCAGCTTCAGGTGGGACAGCGATGTACTGATCACCTAAATCTGCTTAGAGACAGATTACGACCACAGCCCGACCTGCCGACCTCCAGCGTGTGGAGAGGGAAGTTGGGGAGATTCGGAGGGCAGCGCTCCCAGGAAGGTGTGGTTAAGGAGGGTGGCGGTGGGGGGGACTTCCAGGAATCAACTCATTCTCTCTCACTGTTGTTGGACTTTTAACCAGGAAGCATCTGGTCGAAACTACAGATTTTACTCATGTTCAGCTCTTCAAGGTTTGTATTTCCGCTCAGCTCGTCTTTCTAGTGCAAATCCCAGTGTGGTTCACCAGAGAACCTGTGGGATGTCCTTTTTATTCACTAGAACGAGCTTGAATCGACCCTGCACCGTGTCGAGAGCTTAACCCACAGCGACCCATTTGTTCCATTTTCTGTGAGGAACGCGCTTGGAAATTCACACCGTGATGTAATCAGCGAAGTGTGTCTGTCGCCGTGTTTGTTTACACCTGTTTTTCCTTCTGACATCGGTGGTTGACCTCTCATGGCTAATGAGCCATCGTGGTTTCGTGCGAGTGCGAGGGAATCGGCAGCACAGCGGCGACCCGCTCACACCCTCCGTACCCTTTGTGCCACTTGCCAGGCGGGGGCGGCAGCCCTCGTTGGCACGCTGCGTTTTAATTTACGGGCTGCATTCTTCAAGAAAACAAGGCTTGTGCCGTGCCTCCCGTGTGCCCTGGGGCCCCCGCCAGCCATAATTCAGCCTCGCTCTTCGACGCATAAATAAGGAGCTGATTGCTCGCATAATGTCACAGCAGCCAGGCTCCAGTGGGACCACACTGCCTGGATACGGACAGGAGAACCGCGTGATCTTCACGGGGTGCATACACTGTCAGCGTGCCTCACTCTCTTCCTCGGGGGGCCGACTTTGTAACAGGGCCTGGTCTGAGGAGGAACACGCCCGCTTCTTGTCACGTTGGTTGTCTAGACGCGACAGCTTCCAGCACTCTTCTGGTGGTGTAACGCTCTCTGCCATCTGCTCATGGGCTACCCCCTGGTTCTGGGGCCAGCAAAGTCAGGATAACATTCAGATGTTTTCTGGGGGGGGGAGGAGTGTCACCCATGCACCTCCCTCAGACTCTGCTCCAGTAGTGACCCAATGGGGGCGTCACTGAGCTTGTCCATTTTTGGATTTTTAATCTAGTTTAATATAACTTGGCAAACGCAGCTGATACATGAATCTGTTTGCCCAAAAGCTCACATAATGTTCTCCTAGTCTACGAAGATTCAGAACAGCCATTATTCTCCAGCGCTGTACTGAGATCCGCATTTCCATACTGCGGCACTGAGGGCAGCCTGATCACTGCGGGTTCAAATCTGTTTGAACAGCAGCTTGTTAAGCCTCGGATTTTGGCCCAAGCTGGCACCACAGAACCGCACACATGTGACTCCCGACCCTTTGACTCTCTCTCCTCAGACCAGAACATGTTCGGTTGTTGCAGGTCATCTAAATACAGCCTCTGACGTGACCCCTCTGTTTTCTGTGGCGACGACATGAAAAATCAACAAAGCTCTAGTTCATGTGAAAGAATTACTGATCAGGGGAGTCAGTGCCTGGCAAAATATTTACACTGCGAGGCCTTTTCTCTTTTAACACTCAGGAATTCTATCTGTTTCTGCCCCCAAGGTAACATCCATCCCCTATAGTTGGGATATGACACACTCGTTGTGCTGCTCTCATTTCAAGCTGAAGTACAGGCATACTGCTTAGGTGTGTCCATAAGAGCACACAAACATATGCATGCCTGGGGGAGGAGACAGCCTCCACATGGGTACACTTTCGTCACGATATGAATGGATCCCTGACGCATTTCAGAAACTGTGCCCGATCTTCCTCTTCCTCAGAAACTCTGAGGAGTTTCACCAAGCTGCATCACGCTTGGTGTAATTATAGCACTAAGGCCACCGATGCCGGGAAGCGAGCTTTGCTGAGCAACGCCGTGCCCCTGCCCTCCCTCACAACCCGTTTGATGTCATGGCTGCCTTCTAAGACGCAGATCAGCCTGCAGGGTTGGACCGAGGAGGCGTACGAGGGCAACGCGGACCAGGAAAGGGGCCAGGAAACGGGGAAGCTAATGAGGTTTCCCTCAACAAGGTGGGCGCTTACTTGGGTGTGACGATTACGGCCGTGTGGCATGACGGGCCAGGCGGTGACTCAACAGACCTGCTCCAGAGTGTGTAGTGCTCTGCTGTGCTCTACCCATCAGCCACAAGGCCTCCTCAGCCGGTTTTTCCATCTGAGTGACACCGTGGTCGTACATGAGCTCTGTGTTCCCGAGTGACACGTGGATCCTGCATTTTTTTTCTTTCTATCTTTTTATGACATTTTAGCAGCACTATTGTAGCAGGTTACAGTCCGTTTAAAGGCTTCTCAGTCAAGCCAGATCACCGTGTTAGAGCCCTGCGATGCCTTTTTCCTGATCAAGTGGGGGAATCCGTCGCAGCATCTGCTGATTTTCTGTTGTGTGAAGAACCAGCACAGATGACCAGCGAGCTTGCAGACCCCTTACCGATTTGTTGGCAGAGCCACCCCATGCATCATCGTTGCCCCCTGCTGACTGCCACCGCACCCAGTGTCATACTGCCAACGCGCTGCTCTCCACGCATCTCACATAACTGTCCCCTAAAATGCGACTGCGCATTATGTTTGGGTTACGTAATAGTTGTTATCTTTGCGTGCAAATAGTATGCTCTTTTAACTGCCTGCAGATTCTGTGATTTTTTTTTTTATGCTTTGTTCATTTATCAGAGTGTCACTAATTGTAATTGGACTCGTTTCTAAAAAAATGGAGTCACAGTTTGAGGTTAACCTTGTTCCTGGGTGTTTCTCAATACCAGATCATACTTGTGATCTTGGCCAGAGCGGTCTTGTTCACTTGCCTCCCAAGAAAGACATTGGGTTGCAAGGAATCATGGGATTTTTCTAATTTGGCAATGATACAACCAGTATGTCCTTGATATCTGGGGCGGGGCAAGAATGACATCCGGGGATTTTCACCGTCCTCGGCACTTCTGTTGGAATTCAATGGAAGATGGCATCGAACGGGTACGTGGGAACGCAAGTATGGTTGAGTATGCATCTTGAGAAACTCTCCATGTCTAGCTATGCTCCTTTAGCAATCGAACTCTATGACCCTAGTGTCATGTGACACTCTGGCTGTTGGCTCTGACAACCTGACTGTTCTTGACCTTGGTTACAGCAGTTCCCGTGGCTGTTCTAATGTAATGGCATCCTCTTCAGTACGATGCTCTTGGTGATTTCTGTGGTATATGCATCCCGCCCAGGCCTTAGCCATTTATGTTATTTTAGCCCTTTTCCCTGCGTTATCTACAGCTCAGCATAATGGCTCAGTGGGTAGCAGTGGTCACCCCACGGCACCAGTCCTGGGACTCTGGATCCCACCTCTGCTCCGTGTCAGAAAGCTTGCATGTTTTTCCTGTACTGTATTTATTTCCTGCCGTAGTCTAAAGATATGCAATTAGGTGAATTGGCATCTCCAGGTTTCCCACAGCAGGTGAGAGGGAATGTGTGTGTACGCGTTATGCACTGGCATCTCATCACAGTGTCTCTCTGCCTTGTGCCCTATGTACTGGGATAGACTCCAGGCTCCATGAGACTCAATAGTAGAAAAGCAGTTGGAAGATGTATACAGTATCTGCAAAACAAGGTGGAGCGGAGACCGGTCTTGGATAGACTACATTGTGACGTGCGAAGCCTCTAGCCATTTTTCTTAATGAACTCTGAGCTATTAGTTAAGTTCTCTCCAAACGAGCTTGATGGGCCGAATGGCCTTCTCTCGTTTGGAAATTTCTTATGTTTTTATGTTCTAACATTTAGACTGCTGTTAGCAAAGACTGATGCCAGCATTTGGGGTTCATTAATGGGGTAAACTGGACTAGAGAAATCGCTTAGCTGTGACAGCCACGATAACTCCTGCACATTGCTCTGGTCATTCCCCATTCTCTTACTGTTAGCATCCGCTAACGTTCCTGTTAGCTCATGGGACAGTCAGGCATATTTATGGCAACCGTTGTGGAGTGCAGCCAAAAAGAAAACAGTCTGGCAGCCTCGTTTGGGTTAATGAGCGACCAGAAGCTATGTGTATATAGGCACCAGCAAGTTTTATACTAGAATTGTTATAATGTTGTATTTCATTATAGTGAACTGGGACGCGATTCTGGATACCTTTGTTTATCGGAAAGGTTCTGCCTGCATGTGTTCATGAACCATGAGGGCGTTTCAGATTAAAATGTGTCTTTGTTAACTTTCTGTGCATATTAAATGCGGGGGATGGAAGGATATTATTAGTACATTCACAGAATTACATATTGCTGTCGTACTGATACGTACTGATACTGATACGTACTGATACTGATACGTACTGACACAGTGAAGATGCTCCAAATGCCATTCGCATAAGGGGAGACAGACAAGAGGAGGCTCGTGTTTACATTCTGACATTGGCAAGAAACGTTGCCATATGCAAGCTGTAACGTCCTGCCAAGCCCCACTTCCTAAAGCTCCGTAAAAAGCAAAGGTGTTACTGCAGCTTCACAGGAGCGGGTGGGTCTGTGCCAGAATCACTCTCCGTGATACAGCAAAATGAACTAAGATGAACTACCCCACATAGTGTTTAACGTAGGTTTTCTTAGGAGGAATGAGGCAGTCAGTATGTTGTCAATCGCAAAATTATTTAAGCCAATGGGAAGAGCGTAGTGATTGATTGACTGGGCATGTAAACCTACCCACAGCCCTGGTACTGGTGTAGCTGTCACCTTCGAGAGCTTGGTATTAGCCTGCTGATTGCTGTGCGAGGGCTGCGAGTCCATCAGCCAGTCTGCAAAGGGACATGCTGTCTCCATCAGACACCTTGCAGCTTCCGCACGCAATCGTCCACCTGGCTGGTTCCCAAAAACTCTACCATAAACTGTGTCTCAGACCTTTGTTAGTGACGAAGGCCGTCAAGTCACACCTGGAGTCCTTTCCTGCCTCTTCTCATCTCAGGCGCTGAGTGATTAGCAAAAACCAGACAGATGGATCTGTTGGAGCTCACAAAACAGGGCTCCCGTCTGAAACACGTCACTGCACAGTGACATATTCTTGACATTACCGGGCCGGGGGGGGGGGGGGGGGGGGGGGGGGGGGGGGGCGGGGGGGGGGGGGGGGGGGGGGGGGGGGGGGGGGGGGGG
>JAODJX010000020.1:14835639-14848784 GCA_026776945.1 Isichthys henryi | reverse complement strand
GTTAACCCACTAGGAAGAGATTTGAGGCAGCTTGCCTGCCTTCTATAATGGGAAACGGTGTGCTCCCTGAGGGGGGGGGCTGCTTTTCTGTCATGGGAGTCAAAAGGGAAACGTACAAGAAAACAGCCGTTGTTTTTTCCAGTAGTTCCTAAGGACATAAAACTTTGATTCTCATACAAGAAAAATAATTATCAAACACATAGAAAGTTCTCGTTTACACGCCTTTTGATTACAGCGCGTACATGTAAAACTGATGGACAGCACCCCTGCAGGTCAAACAGTTTAACTGCAGGTTTTAACCTGCCCAGCGAGCCTCTATATTCATAACAAAACTCTCGCTGTATTTGCTGCGAATCTTAGGAAACATAAACATAGACAGCTGTTCTGTGGACTGACCTGATATTAACAATCCATCCCCCTGAGGAAAAAGAACAGAAGGCTCTGCGCGACGCCTCCCCACTCCGCCCCCGCCCTCGGCGCCGGCCTTTCTAGCAGGAACTAGGCAGGATGCTGGGTAACTCACTGGGTGCTATAACCACACTGGGCCGGCCAACTGCACACAAGACCGTGTGCCATGTGCAGCCGCACACTGCGAATACGCAGTGATCTCAGGGGAATCAATGAGCTAGACATGGTTAGTTAAGCAACAGCACCAATGGAAAGTAGCTGCATGATTTGGGATAGATGGTGGGGAATCTGGCTGGGCCTGGAAGCCCATACGGCGTCGTTCTCCTTGAGTTGTGTCAGTCTCATGGACCCATGGCACATGCTTTGTCTGTGCTCGGGCTGGACTTTAGTGTGGTCTCAGAAGTGGAAAGTTCGGGTCCAAGAAAGTACAAATTCAGACCAAGATTTTGTTTCAACCAACCAGCTGAGATTAAAGAGTCACACTCAGAGTACTCGACCGGTTGGTTGAAACAAAATCTCGGTGTGGATTTGTACTTTCTGGACCTGAACTTTCCACCTCTGCTGTTAGTACTTAATCATACCTAAAAAAAAATGTCACTTCGGATGAATCAGTCGACTTACCAGGGAGATCCTATCCGTGTCAAATTGTGACCCGGTTATTACAGCTAGAGATGTGAGAAAGGCGTGGGGGGGGGGGAGGGGTTGAGGGCTTGTCAGGTGTTAGGACTCCATGTGATTCCTGCTCATTAATCTCTGGAGGGTTTTCAATTATCCGTGCTCAGCGGAAAAGCCAATTTGGTGGCACTCGCGCCTCCTGTAACCGCAGAGCGAGCTACAAAACCTGAAAAGCCCAATCAAATACGCTTCCCAGCTATTCCCACCTGACACCCAGAGCCCGACACCTTCTGGCTGCCAGGCGCTCACCGCAGCGCTTTCTGCTGCTAGATGCTGCAGACAATGCTCTTATTAATATATTTTTAATTATTACTAAACCAACCATACAAAAATGATTAACAAAGAGCTTAATTATTTTTCAGTACAAAAAGTGGGAATCCACTTACTCTGAGAAAATGGCTCTAAGCAGGCATTATTAAACATATAATTAGTCCTTAATTACCATTTTATCTGGTAATGCCCTAGTCCATTAATCACAATTCTCAAATAGCCTGTGAATGCAAAGTATTATTTTAAGTGATTGGTTTTTTTCTTGCAGTTATCAGTTTATCAGTCAAGGGCCACTAATCTCCTCACCATCAAGTCCACCACCGTAATGAAAACTGAAAGGTAGATTATGAAGATGACTAGATCTGAACCAGTCGCGTTCCAGAGAGTCGGGCTCTGAGATGTTCACAGCATCTGATTATGCCACTTGACGACAGACAACTTCAACAGCGAGACACTCAGTGGAGAATGTTGGGTCTCTGGGAAGGTGCTTCAACGGGTCCAGAGTCTGACTACTGACTGAGAGAATGTCTTTGTTCACCTGGAGGGAAAAAATGGGGAATTCACTGGCCTTGGCTCAGGTTCTCAGCTTGGAGTTTCAGGCACTGTTGTCCAAAGGCGGCCAAGTTCTGAAGTGTGGGGAAGCTAGCGGTGGAGGTCTTTAAATTATGTTGGGCCCCCCCCCCCCCCGCAGCAATGGGGAAAAGGTGGCTCTGTTATATTTCAGCGGGTTTGGGGACAGTGTCTGCAAGCCATGAAGTACAAAAAAAGAAGGCAGATGGGGTATGTCACATTTCAGTGCATAAACTTCCTGTTAGGGGACTCCAGTGCAGTAGTATAAGAAGCAGAAACACCAGGAGTAGTGCCAGCACTAACAGCAGCAATAAAGGCAGTAGTAACGTCAGCAGTAATTGCAGCAGTAACACCAGTAGCAGTGGCAACAGTAACGCTAGCAGTAATACCAGCAGCAGCAGTAGCCCCAGCAGTAATGGCAGCAGTAATTGCAGCAGTAACACTAACAGTAACGGCAGTGTGCCGAAGTGTATGAGAAGAGCCCTGGCATGTTTGCATGGCCTCCCCTGCCTATAGGCCGCTTTGTTGTGCCTTTAAAGAGCTATGTGTCATCATTAGTGTCCTGTGTCCAGTACTAACCACAGCTCTTCATAATTATCTGATTGTAGTCTGTCACGTTAATTGGGCAGGTTGAATTGGGAGGAGGTCGATAAAGGTGCACATGTAACAAAACAACTATCTTGCCTTTTCTCCGGAACCATCCAATTAGGTACGCTTAAGCTGACACTGTGTGCGAGTCTGGCATGCATGATAGTGGACTTGATTAGGACCCCTTAGCCTGTGAGTCCCTCCCCAAGATCAGGTAAACATGAGCTGGAACGCTAAAGGGGTTGCCATGCATTGGGAGGGGCTGCAACCCTTCACACAGTGGCAATTTAGTACAGGACAGGAAAGAGGCACAAGGGAGTGTCTCGTGGGATCCTGCAGTAATGGACTGCATGCACAGGATGTGGGTGCTTATGTTTTTAGGTGTCTGAGAGACAGAGGGAAAGAGTGGGGATGTACTATGGCGAGGAGCTCCAGGTCAACAGTACCAGGCCAGCAAATGGAAAGTGCCTTCGGACCTTCTCCTGACAGCACTGGCCACGCATAGTTAAGACCGAACTTTGTCATCTGACATCAGGGAATGTCTTCAGATCAACATCCATTCTGGGGTTAGGTTAATTTCTACCAAAACACTTTAATGAGTAACAGTTAATAGTTTTTGAGTATTTTGTACAAATACTCTGTGTGAGGTTTGGCAAATTTGAAGTTTTGTTAAGCTACATCACCCAACACTGCAGTTGTACATGCTGGGGTGTATTGAGATGTCGCAGACAGACAGTTCCTCTTCAGTGAAGAGTCATTCCTGGGGTACAGAAGACTGCAGTGCTGAACATGGTGCTTTTTAAGCTCAGAGATTTATGGACGGTATCTCACCTTCCCTCGGGCCTGGTCCTTATCAGGTCCAGTACAGGACAGAATGCTCAGCCGTCGGTCTTGCACTTGCTCGGGCTGTGGGCCCTGGAAATGCCGTCCTCGTCTGACGGGGACAGGTGACTTCCACACTTGGCCGCTGACGTCTGTGTTCCGCTCTGTCAGATGCCAGACGCACCAATTCTGCGCCCGAGCAGGAAGAAATGCCCCTAGTTTAGGGACTTGGTGTCCATGCCCTGGCCAGTCTGTAACCTGCCCTGAGCCGTGCCCCGTGTACACAGGAATAGTGTGTCCCAGAGCAAGAGGCATTTGCCAAAAGTACAGCTGAATCTGCCTCTAAACTTTACTCTAATACCAAGGTAAAGGGCAGCAGGTTAAATATCACTTAACAGGTCAGTGTTAGCTACTTGCCTCCAGCATAAACTGGCCTCAGATCCAGCCCCATATCTGTCGCGGGTAGCTGGGGCATGTGTGCCAACTGAGAAGCCCTCTGGGGGGTATGGGTGCAGGCCATCCTGTGGAGGTTGTGCTTAGCAGGTAATTCTCAGCAGCCTCTGGCTAAATATGGCAGCTGTCGAGTAACCCCCGGCGGGGAGGGGGTAGGTCTCTGTCAGGATTAATCTGTCAGGGTACACGGCACTGCCTCAGTGTCCCGCCAGGCTGAGAACGGTCCCACAGTCACACATTGACAGTGGGGGGGGGGGTGAGGAGGCGCATTCGTTTTTGTGTATATCCTGCCTCCTCACCCGCACGGATCCCGCTGGCACGGAGGCGGCCGCTCTGCCATCGAGATCATCTCACGGCGGCGGCAGCGCCCATCACCGCCACTAATTAGCTCAGGAACGTGCATGTAAATCCCACGCCAATCGCTCCAGCGCGGCGGTGTCCCAAATTCCCCTGCCCCGCCCCAACAGGGATCCGGGAGCCTCCAAGTTCAGAGCGAGGTTCATTTGCGTGGGATCGGCTGGAGGGTAGCGTCTGTGCAACGAGGCATTAATAATCACGCCCATGCTGACTGTGGAGGTGGCACTGTGCAGAGAGATACTGGGAAGCTCATTGCTGATCTACGTTTGTTTTCATTGCCATGAACATCTGTGGAGCCCACGGACTGGTTTCTTATTCAGCGGCTTTCAAGCGTTCTTAAATCAGCGACCCCCTAATAAAAACAGACCTGAGCTATGGCCCCCCTCCCACTAGTTTGTGATGTTATAAATAACTGAGAACTAAGGACTTCTTGGTTTTATTTTTCTCTAGGGAGCCCCCCTTGAATATTTTTTGTCAGTCGTGGTATCGTTATGAGACATTGAATAATTAAGCTATGTTGTGTATGAAATTTTACAGTTTTTTTCTGAGAGAAGGTTAGTGACACAGTGATTATTTGGTGGCAAAAAATACATGTTTAGTAAACCGTAGTAAATAGTAAATTTCCTAATCAGGTGGATCGTGACTCGGAAGTGGGTCTCGGGACCGTTTTCACTGGGTCACAGAATGTGTAGTTAAATATTGCTGGACTTTTTTTCAACAGTGCATGAAGGCATTGTAACACCGTTACTGAACAATGTTCTATTTACTATTACTGCACTATTTCTTTTGTTAAATAAATGTGGTTCAAAGATTTCAATATTTGGGTCTTAATGACCAAGGAAAAATCGGGGTCATGAGGCTGAACCAGTGAGGAACCGCTGGTGTCAATTACATGAGAGAATCAGAGAAGATGTTGCTGCTGATGTTGCCCTCTGCACCTGCCCTGCTGTCTTAGTTCTGAATTCCATTTCGCTTTTCATTTTGTTGTAGCTATTTGCAGGACAAGTCATGTGAGGCTATTGTGAGCCTGGCAGTCTGGGGAGAGAGTCAAGTGTTGAGTGACACTCAAATAAGTCATGAACATGCGAGGCTGTCAGCACACAGGGTTGACCCCACCTCTGTATGGCAGCCGAATGGTTCCTGTACACCAGAACAGCCCTCCCCCTCCTTCCCAGTATAAAGCTGGGTGTGAGGAAAGTCGATGAAATACCAGTCCTGACCCTGCGCTTGCATCCAGCACAGGTGTCCAGCTTATTCTGTGTTCTAAAAAAAAAAAAGGATTCTTTATTTCTGAGAAACAGGAAAATTCCCCATTTCTCACTCTTACGTGATCCAGTGCTGTACAAAGCCAAATACTGACTCCAGATCAGTGTACCAAGCATCCAGGGGCTTCCAGTTCTCTGTCTATCAACCAGGATGCTGTGTTTACATGCACGCATTGCTCTTTCCGCAGTTATTATTGCGTCTCGAGTGTTATGACTTACAGGTATATAGTGTTTGTATTGACTGCTTTACATGTGCTTTTAAGTGTGGTATCAGGACATCGGGGTGGCTTAAATACTGTTAGATTTAAAAAACCAGAAAGGACTCAGACCATAAAACACTAGTAAAACTGAGATGGGCTGCCTGTCAGTCCACAAGCCAGACATGCTCTGTGCAGGCAATTAAACACACATTGGCTAAGTGGGTGATACAGGTGTTAGCCTTTAGCGTTCTTCCCATAGTATGAATTATTTATATGCTTGTAAAGTACCATATGGATTATGTCTAATTATCAGATAAGACTTCTTTGCCAGTGATGCATGTTATACTAGTGAATTCACTGATAGCTCACTTTCATCACGACACGCATTACAGGACAGCACAGGACAGACGTCCAAATGTTTTCCATCAAAATGTTAAGCAAGTGAAACTATTTGCGATCAAATAAAATCGATTCTAAAAATGAAATTGGTTCTGCGACATGGTTTCAATGCGTTCAGGGTGACCAGTTTGGATAAACAGACATTATGGAGAGAAAGAAAATCAATACTGTACAGATGGAATATTAACAGAGTGAAAAAAAATTCATTAAACGACCGATTATGCTCCCCTTCAAGATATTTTCTTATAAGCCAATGACCACTCTGCTGTAATGTAATAGTATTCCATGACAAATGAATTAGAAAAGATTTTAGCTTTCGCTATATCTGGCCAGTTGCATCAGCCATGTATCTCATTTTGCATACCTACCAATACTGCCATTTATCGATTACGTCTAGAAACCAGGGCTACTGGGGTAGCAGTGAGAGCAGTGAGCTTCGTCATCCAATGACTGAGCAGAAGCCAGAGGGCTCAGAGTCCCATTGGTGAGGTAAAGACTTACTTCACTCCCCCCCCCCCCCCAACCCCCCAGGGTGATATAAGAGGGGAAAAAAAAGAAGGGAAGTCATTTCTGAAAAAGAAGCCCTGCCCGTAGCAGAAACGTTCCGTTCATTTTTATTTTTAAATATCTGTATATGATTAGTGTGATTTATGTTTTCTAGTTTTTTCTACTTTCACCTGCTGAATGTTTACCATGGTTGTAACCTGCACTGCATCACGGCTGGCGATCAGCTTGGAGTCCGGCTTCTCTCTCTCTCGCAGTTTCAGGCCAGTGAGGTGTGTTATGTCCATCGCAAACTGTGCCATCTGTATACCCTGAGAGTCCTTGACCGTTTGCCCGTCCTTCAAATGTGTCCCTCCCGCCACCCCGGCCCCCAGCAGATGTAGGTGTCTGTCGGGGCTGGGCATAGATACTGGATGAGGCTAACTGACCTTTCTCGGAGGTCATGTGTTCACTTTGGCGCTTGCTCCCTCGACACACACACCCACAGACTGGTTTGTAATTATATCTTTGTGGGGAGTCTCCATTCATTTCTATGGGCAAATCTATATTCCCAACATGACGACCTTAACTCCTACCCAGCCCTAACCTTAACCATAAGTAAGAAACAAAATACAAGTTTTTTGGCATTTTTAGTTTTTTAATTGCAGATTTTTTTTTAAAACTGGATTTCCCTTTGTGGGGACCAAAAAAATTGGGCATTTGGTCCCCATAATGTAAGGTATACCAGGTCCACACACTCACACAGATCATATCACTGGCAGCCGCTATCTGCCTTCCGCATGCGAGCGTGCTGCAGACCGCACGGCTATGTGGCGCACCGATTCTCCTGCCCTGCATGTTTCCCCGCTGTGATAGCGATCCTTGCTGCGATAGACCTCTCAGACAGATGAGATGATGCTATGCCATGGCTCATCTCCGATGCGCTTGCGGTGGAGGTCCTGATGGCCGCGACAGCTGTGTGCTCCGCATGTTTTCCATATTGTTGAGCTGGTGACACACCCCTGACGCTGAGGGACACCCGTAGGGAAAGGTGTGTGACCTACCACACCACCACAACAATGCCCAGCCAAGACCTCGCCAGAGACACTCGCAGAAATCCTCCAAGTCCCTCGATTCTTTCCTTGGCATTTTCCTTCATGCAGTCTTTTTGGGGGGAGGGGAGGGGGTGATGGTACAGAGACTGAGTGAAAATTAATTGTGCAATTCTGCCTCGAGTCCCGGGATGAAAATGGCCGTCTCAAGCACTCTTTGTACCTTAAGCTGAATAGCTTCAATAAAAATAATCACCTGGATGTCACTCAGGACAAAAAGACTCAGTTTAAGCAAATAATTAATGAAGGGGTATGTCTGAGGCCTCAGAGGGACAGGGTTATTTGGGTAGTCGCCTTTCGGGTGTGAATATCACTGGCAGAGATGATAGCTGTGTGTGCAGATCCACCGCCACCCAGTAAACAATACGGCTGAGCGGATCGCCTCAGATCAAACAAATAAATAATACAGCCTTCAGCATGGGGAGTCAGAGAACTGCAGGATTTAAGAGGTCATATCACAGAGTAACGGTACAGTGGTGCTTCCGTCATCTGGACAGGAAGCGTGAAGGGGGTGCCAAGCAGGATCATGGGCCGGCATACAAGCAGCAGCAGGATCGTCAGAGAGCTCATCTAGGTTCAGAATTTATAACGAGCTTTTGTGGCTGCTGCCTCGCGGAAGAAGATTATTACGAGATTAATTAAAGAGGCAGTAAAACTTCTTACTGAAGACAGGAGTGCCAAAAGCTGACAGGCAGTTAAAACATGACATTTCTCTGAAGGAGCATACATTGATTCTTGTTTTTTTTTTTCCCCAATGAATGAGTAACTGACAAAGCAAAAGTAGAACGAAACAAAATTCTTTGCTCAAGTTAGAAATTGTAAGGTAGCATTCGTGGTAAACAAGCTACATGCCATATTTCTGTGGTCAACTTTAAAAACATTAATTAACTATAAAAATGTGCAGGAAAAAATAGGCATGCGAAAGTAGGGCTGCAATACAGTACAGCAGGAATAAAGGCTGCATCCCCAGAGAGGTCTAGGCAACAGGATTAATAAAACAACCTGATTTCCTGGGGAGAAAATTTCCTTCTGAGCCAAAAGGACGATGGCCACGGATCGATTCTTCAGACCAAGAAAGCCATCGGGCTCAGTAGCAAGCTCTCCGGCCTGATAAACGGAGGCATTCATTACGCTAGTCACTGCTTTACCGGTTTATAGCAACCGAGACCGCCGGAACCTCATTTGCATTTATAATTCATTGAAAAGGGTGGTTCCGGCGGGCAGGCCTGGGACCCGGCAGACTGTAGAGAGAGCCCATCTTCCAGCAAATCTTGGCTAAAGGACAGAAAACACCACAGACCCTATTTAACGGGTCTAAGAGAGACACGCCATTGTACGGAGAGTCCCTCAGCCAGGAGTCGGTGTCCTTTTCTGATGGAAGGGTACTTACTCATAATTTTTTCTCTCCCTCATCTGTCACAAGCAAACTCAGGGCAAAACAAACAAACAACCTCCCTCCCACCCCTACTTTCCTTTAGTTTAAGGTGTCAACAATTTCTGCTGAACCAACACCAGTATTAAAATCCCTGTATAGCTATTGTCAATATACCCCAAGTCTGGCAATCCTTAACTTGTCTTTCTTCTACTTACGCCAAAATGTGCACGATTATCATAATGCATGAAATCTGCAAGTTACTTAGCTGCTTTTCAGATGTACAACAGCTTACAACGGAATCCATAAATTATTCATGCGCCCTAAAGTCACTGTAATCAGTCCTTGGATACATTGCTTGGTCTCACACTCCTGAGTCAACAGAAGCAGAAACCAGATCCGCAAACGCTGTTCCGACTGGGAATTTAAGAGGCACCACAAAGAGAGAGCGCGGCTGATGGCCAGTCCGCGGCGCTCCGCTGGACATGCAACTGGCAGAACAAAAAATGCGTGGATGCCGCCCATTTCAGTTTCCCGAGCTTTGTTATGTTGTTATACACGTAATTTTAAGGTAGTACGGGTGATATACCGATAACGTGCACTATGAAAACAAGTTATTCCTCCCCTTCCCATACTCTTCTTCATCCTCCACTGCCTCGCTTTGTGAACAACTGCGATACATCGCACCACAGGCAGCGGGTGTAGTAAGAGTATAAGCAATGACCACGCTGATTGAGAACGAAACCACCGATCTCCATTCAGACGCCAACGCTAAGTTTTGTGGCAGCACGGTGTGCCATGAGTAGACAGACAGGTGGAGCGAAAGATGCACTTACTTCACCGCAAACAAAGGGACGCGCCTCTCCCGGAATCCCAGTGATATGGGGACGCGATGATTAATAGTTGTCAAAGTCTCAGATTCTGGGTAACGGAGTCCGCTTGTTTTCTTCTGTCGTTCTTTTGTAGTTGTAGTTTCCTGTGGGATTTGCGCACATTTGCGTCCGTACTCCCCCCTCGGTTGGCTCCGTGAAGCTCGCAACTGCCGATCCGTATGCCGCCCGTCTCTGGACGCTCCGGGGAGCGGAGCGCATCCCGGTCCAAGCGCGCTTTACGCAGCGGCTGTCTTCAGATATCTGGAGATAATGCCGTCATCTGTTTCTCCTTTTTTGCCCCCAAACCAATGTAAATGGACACAGCGGACGCTTTGTTTTTCCACGGAGCAATACGTTATATTATGTGTTTATAAAAGATAAGGCATTCAGACAATCGGTCATTGTAAAACAGACTGATCCATTTCTGTTCTGATACTTCATTAATGAATTACAATTATGATCAGAATTTCTGGAGTGTGCTGATAGGCGCATTGATTACAATTACTAATTAAGACGGCCGCCATCTGTTTCCATTATGTTTCAGAAAGGATGGTTTTGGCATCAATAATACTCGTTCCCAGCTAAATTTTCGATATGTTGACATTTAGGCCTGTCTGTCGTTTTGTATAAAGTGATTCATCCTCTACTCTCCGGCGCGTCCTGTATTGACTGTGCGTGCTTGATAATTAAATGTGCTGCCTACTTTATTGCTCTATTCGCCCAGCAAAGTTCGTAGTAAGTCAGCACTTTGTTTAAAAAAGTTTTCAAGTTAGTATGGACGATGTTAACGATGCTGTCAAACAGCAGCACCATGACGGCTTTTCTGACACTTTACAACTGCGACAGGGTCAGTTCAGTTCAGTAAACATTTTTATATAACGCATTTCACTACAGAGTCTCCCCAAGGGCCTTTACATGGGTGTTTTGTTATACAGGACAACATCATTACGTCATAATTTATTCCCACATATTTGTCAATATTTGTCTCATCTGTCCATCCATCCATCTATCCACCCATCCATCTATCCACCCACTTCTGTGACACTGCCTTAACCAATCAAAAAGTAATACATAATGATTTTGTTAACCTGAAACTGACTGGAATGTCGGTACTGAGCAAAGGAGGAGGGGGTAAGGAGAGAGACCCGCCTTTCATGGCCCGGTCTGAGGGTAGGCTGAGCGGGTTCTGCAAGTGTTCGGCATGCCACACAACTTTTTTTTTTTAATTTAAATTCTGATTGGTTATTAAAACTCTACACCATAAAAATGATTAAATATATAATGGAATATTAATGCTTTCCCCATGAATGAGAGAGAATCTCTTGGCTACCCCCTCAATTAAACCTGCTTCTAATTGGGCCTGATTCCACCCCAGGCTCTGTGTGTGTGTCAACTTCACCTGTTTTCCCCATGTTTTCTGGATTTCCCTCAACATTTCCTTTGGAGCGTGTGACTGTGTGTGTGCATGGCGTCCTGGGGGGGGGCACCTTGTTCACTGTGCTTCCTGGCGCCCCCTTCTGGCTCACTGCGGCCCAGTAATATTGTCTGATCCCGATGGCATAGTGTGATACAATGAGTGTTTCTTGTAATGAGGGCACTGGTGATTTTCATGCACTCCGCTTTAGAGGTTCGTGGCTTGGTGACGTGGCACTGTTACCATGTTCTCTTTCCATTCCTTGACCAGTGGTGGTCTGTGTCAGATTTCTTGAACATGGCCGTCTTACAGAATTAAAAACAGCTCTCATTATTGTCATGAATGTGCCGGACTAAACCCAGGAGCACAGCTGTCGTCATTGACGTTTGCGATCACCAGGCTTTGTTACTTGTTGGTTGCAGCCGTGTTCCTCCTCAGCCGGCTCTTCTCTGTCATGTCACAGCCTCTCCTCTTTGCTGGGAGGAGATGTCTCCCTTCAGGTCCTCCTCATTATTGGGCATCACGTGCTTTCTGCGTGTGGTTGTTGCGGCAGCCCGAAAGTACCTGCCGCTCTCCTTTCCCAGATGGATCGTTAGCTCTCCGGCCAGCAAAACGGAGCCGACGGCTCACATTCCTCACGGGCTGTGACACGTGTGCACGTCAAGGCCCGGCTTGGCTGCATATGCATGAGGCTTCTGCTTCGCTCCCGCCGTGATTTATGGGTGTGCCTGGTCTCCGTTCCCGTGCCCCTGCCCTGCTTCTTGTTCGGAGGAGTGCTGGGGATGTAGGTCCGATGTCGTCGGCGTCTAACCGAATGGAAAACAAATGGGCTAGTGAGATGGAGACAGTGCCTTATCCGCGCTTGGCTGGCCACAGAGACCCAAAGCTCTCAATCAGCCACGGATCCAGAAAAGAAAAGTCGCTTAGCTGGCTCCTGCACCTCCACGCCTGCCTGGGATTTCATATGAGTCCAATCCGACAGGAATATGGAGCATGGAAATCCTCCACACTGTTTCCGATGACAAAGGAAGCTGTTTTTCAGTGTGGCTGCCATTCATACTATTGGCTCCGTTACCACTGGACCATGCTCTTCCATCAGCTGCGTCATTTAGATGATGGTGTGTTTGTCGATTGTCTTCTCGCAGCCGGAAATCACTTTCGAGAGCAACTGCAGGGGGTTACTGTCATCGTTATTGTTACGTGACCGCAGTGTATAAAATTATACGTATAGCATGCATTTTTTTTCGTAACTGAATATTTTTTTTTTTTTATATTTAGAGCGGTTAAATATTAATCTGGTTCAATATTAATTGGGAGATAAAAATCCCATCTCCTCTCATGATATATAACCCTGATATCTGGCAGTAAAGAAGCGCAGACATTTCTAGCGATCTGGTTTAGGGGGCCGTGTAGCTGTTGGCCACTCAGCATGCCTCAACGTTATGATCACTTTCGAGAGCAACTGCAGGAGGGGACCAACATGATTATTATTCAGCTACGATTCGATACAAATGACATGCACACCATATATATATTTTCACAAGCTGATAATCCATATGCATTATGGGCCACAGCTAGGAACGTATCAAGCTGCTTGACTAATATATGTTGTGCCGGCCTTTACTGGGGAAAAACAAAACAAGAATAATTACAGCTTGAAGTGCTGCCACGGGGGGGGGGTCGTCACGGCCCGCCACGCAGGCCACCTGCGGGGCGAGGGCAGGGCCCACAGCGGGGGGCAGCCTCACACTGCGCAGTGCCCATGTGAGCGCCGTCCTGCCGTCTCATGAATATTTAATTCAGGCAGGTCAGATGGGTGTCTAGGGTCCCGTCCCCCCCGTTGGCCCATCACTCGGAACAGCAGTAGGCGCCCCGTGCCTGGGGG
>JAODJX010000020.1:14818814-14832844 GCA_026776945.1 Isichthys henryi | reverse complement strand
AGGCAACGTAGCTCCTGGGATCATTGGAACACGCAAACCCCTCCACCACGATAAGGTCTCGGCTCCAGGAGGGGTGATGATAAACCTTTTATTTTAATGTTGTGGGGATCATTTTTCAGGTCCCCACAAAGATGAGAATGTGAATGCAATCAAAAATCAAAAATGCTGAAAGTCTTGTATTTAGTTTGGTTACTTTTGGTTAAGGTTAGGCCTGGGTAGCGGGTAAGGTTTTCATATTGGTATTAGAATTCTCCCCATAGAAATAAATGGAGAGTCCCCACAAAGATATAATTACAAACCTGTGTGTGCGTGGAACCACTGCACCACATCACCTCTGAATCTGCTTAGGTGACAACTGCATGAGAATGCATCCCTTTATTTAGGCCGGTCCCCCTGCTGTTCCTGTATGGGGGGGTGCATTATGCCTGGCAGGCACTGCAATGAGGTGTCAAACACTGGGGCAGGGCACAGGTCACATGCACCCTGCGTGTCTCCCGTTCTGTCGCTGCCCTTTTTGTCCAGGATAATAAAGATTAAACAGCTTTCAGGGTGTATTTTTCACCAGAAGAGCTTTTGTGCGATAAAGGGGCACGGGGCTGTGTTGTAATGCCGCATCCTCTGCGTGAGATCGGGGTGCATTTCTACCCCAACTGTGAGATGCGGCATACAGAGTGTCTGGGAAGGCGTTCCGCACGGTATTCCGCACGGTGGGCTCCTTCCTCGCTCGGCTCCAAAAGCTTGGCAGTTTTATTCCTGTCTTTATTCCTGCCTCATTCCTGCTGCACCTGCTGCTTCACTTCCAGTGTGACTCAACCGCAGAACCTGTCCTGTGTGTGGTACATAGAACGCTGCCAGAAAGCCCTGGATAGGGAGGGTCTGGTTGAAGGGTTGGAAAGGCCCGAGGGTTTGTGTCTGAAATAGTAACTTTAGAGTAATTTTTGCCCAAGCCTCGTCACTCGTGCCACAATGTCACAAAGCCGGTCCATTAACGTCACCTCCACAAAGTCTGGTCGTGTGGGGAGTGCATGCAATTTGGAGATCTCTCTTGAAAAGCACCTGGAAAATGATTTTGGGAACGTTGAGCCTCGGCAGTTTTTCGTACAGTTACTCTGAACATGTGACAGGGATTAGTTTCCAAATGTAGACGTTACAGGCGCATTGGCTGGACCAGTCCTCCTGGTTTAACGAGTGTTAACTCTTAATTAACTCTGCGTTCTGTTTTCACTGCCCGGGGTGTTTCGTGTGACCCTGTCTGATGATACTGAGTGTTGGCCTCTGCTGTGTTATACACATCCCTGCAGGCAGCGGGTGTTCAGCTCTTCCACTGGCAGACTTGTTTTGCTGGGATGTAGGCCCCTCCACCACCTTCTGGAATTTTAGGTGGGAATAACTGCCTGGTCACTTGGGACAGCACGACGCCCCCCCCCCCCCGTCCAACGCTGCCCCACGTCCGCAGCCTGCTGCGCGGCTGCCACACTCCTGGCCTGCGACGCTGGCCATCCACAAAGCTGTTGTTATTTTGTCCCCGTTTAATGACACGTTCACAACACTCTCTGCCGTCCAGCTGCGTTATAATTACCAAGTAATTAGCGGCTGCCGGTGCCGTGATGCAAGTGAGGGGAATATTCATTCTCCTCCTCCTCCGCTTAGGGGTTTTGAGGAAGAATCTCTCCCCCTTTGTTTCCCTTTAATGTATTCCAAGGCCCCGGCATTAGTGGGATGGAGGGTGAGTCATTGCTTTCGTTTATTTTTTCCTGAACTCGGTCTCCGTGGCTCTGGGAAAGAGCCCTATGCAAATGCCAGTCGGGCTCTGAAGCACAGGTCACCCAGAGGGAAGGAAGGAGCCCTGTTTTCCTCCTGTTTAAAATGGTGCTGTTCCGTGAGTGGAGTAAGGGCGCACCGCCTTGGATCGCTTGTAATCTGGGATTACAGTAATCCCATGATTATGATAATGAAAGCACTGCTCCGCTTGTGTACCATGGCGATCACCCCCCCCCCCACAGTCACCATTAGTTAGATAATAGTATCTTTGATTCCTCTGTGACTGAGAAAGGGCGGGTTGTTAGAATGGGGGGCGGGGTGTTTCCGGTGGATGCGGGCGGCGATCGATGTCCTGTGCCTAGGCACACTATGTGGCATTTAGCGGCACAAAACCTTTCACTGGAGCCTTTAAATGTCCTTCTAAAGGATCCGACTTAGAGTAATACCACGTTCATTAGTGCCTCTAATGCTGTACTTAGCCTTACTTCATGGAAGATGAGGCTGGTGCCCCTGCAGGTGGGCGTGCAGAGCTGACACGACCTAAAACCTTGGGAATGGCGGTGAGATCAGGTGTGGTTCTGCCGTGTGACTCTGTCCATTCGCGATCTCTGCAGAAGAGACTTCAGCCTGAAGCTCCACAGCCTCGCTGAGACGGCTCGGTCCATTATAACCAGTTCAAACCCGATCGGCCATTTCCTTCCTCTGCTGTGTGTCCCCAGTGAGGTCATAGCCTCTCCCTTTGTAAGCATTATCCTTGCTTTTCTCTCTTTATAGTGAGAAAACGATGATGCCTTTCAGCAACCTTGGGCACGATGGGATTCCGCTTTATGCGTTTTGCTTTGTAAACCCAAGCTGTTTGATTGAATTACTCCACAGCCATTAACAAAATAAGTAAAACATTGTTTTATTGGTGTGGTCACCTGTGTCTAGCTATTTTAGCAGCGAAGTCTTCGTCCAAGCAAATATATCCAGGGTGATTTTAAAGTATCTTTTTTTTATTGCACAGACAATCTGTTACCTTTCAATTCCATTTGAATTTCAATTGCATTTTCAATTCCATTTCAGCTAACTTCAGAATTACATGAGCGTAAGAATAACAGACATGTCAGAAGAGCAGAGACTTTAGCCGGCCATTCTCTGTTTGAGCTGGACTCGGTCCCTCTGTCTGCTGGGGGTGATTCAGGTCTGATTCAGCGTCGCAAAACTCGCCCACAAGCTGCTCGATCAGATCGAGCTGGCTGGTCTGTCGTCTTCGTTGTTTTAATTCCTGTGATTTATGACGCTCTGCATCCTGCGCTCGCTGCCTTCGATAAGAGTGGCCCGTAAATGAATTCCAATACTTGCTTTGGAGTGCAGCAGTGTGCTGTTTCAATTAAGTGGTAAGATGCAATATTTACAACAGGTGAAGCAGTTTCCCAGAGTCAGCGACATGGATCAATGTGGTGGGGGGGGGGCATAAAACATTACTAGATGTGATCCATGATAAGTGATACATCCAGTAGTTTTAAAACTTGAGTTTAATATCAGAAATATGTAAATGAAAAAATGAAAAAGCTGACATTTGGACTGTGGCAGCACAGAGCCTGGGTGGTTAAGGCTGTTGCATCGAGCCTGGGGTCTGAATCCAGCCCCCTGCTTCGCCTGTCGGGTTAGCTTGTTCGACTTGTCATGTCTGTCCTGTCTGTCTGTGCGACAGGTACCCTGTCCTGGCTGTCCCCTGCCTTGTGCCCGGTAATTGAGGGGTTACCCTGTCCTGGCTGTCCCCTGCCTTGTGCCCGGTAATTGAGGGGTACCCTGTCCTGGCTGTCCCCTGCCTTGTGCCCGGTAATTGAGGGGTACCCTGTCCTGGCTGTCCCCTGCCTTGTGTCCGGTGATGGAGGGGTACTCTGTCCCCTGCCTTGTACTCTGTATGTTTTCTGATGAGCTCCAGGTCACTGCACTATTATGCTGTATAAGCAGTTATGGAAGATTGTATGTTTAGATTGTTGCATGTTTTGGAACAATATATTTAAAACCTGCAGGTTTCTCTTTGACGTTTTCTTGTTTAATATCATACTGTAGCACCTGCTTTCAGACCACATTCACTCACAATAATTCCTCTCCATCTCCATGATTCCGCGTTTACCACAGAATATAATGTTTTGTTAGGGACAGCTTATATCTTTATGATTATGCAGAGTGAAATATTAAAAAATGCGACAAATTATGCCCACTTGCGGCACCTTGCGCTTGAATCTCTCCAGCTGTGTTCCTGAAGACGTGGTCAAGCATAAATTAGACGATGTCTTCTCACTCCTGGCTGTGGGCAAATCGAAGGGGGGTGTTGACGAGGTGTAGAATTTTAAATCCCTGGGACAGGTGGATCTCCATCCAGCCAGGATACCGGTAATCTCCAAGAGGATCCCTTGGACTGCATTCTAAGCAGTCAGTAGGGGACTTGCAGATGATGCATGCGACAGTGCGAACATATTAATATGATCCCTCTAGGTTACGGCGTTCTTAGCTCTTCTGTAATGCTGTGTTCTACCGAGTACATGGACCTCACCTGTGGTTTACATACTAACTCACCGTATGCCTGCCAAGCTTGTTTCTTCACCATCGTCTTGTCTAAAAAAGCCAGTTAAGGCCATACTGATCTAGAAAAGGTCTGTTAAAATGTCCTTGCAAGGAATTTACCTTTAAATAAATTCATTGTTTCAGATCTTTTAACCAGTCAGTCATTAGAGGTTTCTCACTCTGACCTTTCTATGACCTCCTCAAGCTAAGGAGATCTGACTCTGATTTATACAGACATCATCTGTTAGACCTGTGGACATGACGGATTGTGGTGTTCCTCTCCTGTAGGGTGAACACCGTGTTGCCCCAGAATGACATGCCTGTGATCAAGTGACACACTCAAATCAGGCTTAAGTAACAACAGAAAGTGCTAGTCATCTGAAGCGCATTATCTAAAAGGGATCAAAAATCGTATTGATTTCCACTGAGCCTGCTCTTTGTGTGCATGCTGTGGACCGACTCCTAAAAGTACCATGACCAGGAAATTCAGGGGTTTAACCATCATAATTTGACAGGCTGCAAAGAGTTTTCTGCCAAAGTGTGTCTCAGCTGCATCTCCGGCACCCTACTCCACCAGAAGCACATACTGTATAAAGCCGGCAGTAATAACTCCTGGCTTTTTATGCTGTTTTAACATGTTTGTTTTTAACTTTGGTGAGATTTTTTCGGTACTTCAGATGTCCCATATATGTTGTCGGGACAAGTCAAATGAATTTATACTGGAAATGCCATGAATGCTGTTACGGGAAAAGAGATATTGAAATTTCCAGTTGCCCTAGAGGGGAAAAATACACACTCGGTGGCAAAAAAAAAAGTTAAGCACCCAGACGGAGTGGTGGAAATTAAATGAATCTGCACATGGTGAAAGGTCTTGTGACTGTATCGCAATGATTATAATATCAGATCAAATGGACAACAGAGTTGGCAGTATGGGCACACTGCTGGTCCCATGTCAGTAGGGTGTGGCACGCCTCCGGGCCTCGATACATGCTGCGATACGGTGTGGAAGGGAGTCGTGCAGCCGTTGTATCCTCTCCTGCGGCAAGTCGGCCCACAGCTGTTGTAACTGACCCTCGAGATCCTGCAGATTGGCACTGGGTCTGAGTTGACATCTGAGCTGATCGCACACATGTTTGATTGGAAAGATCAGGGGACCTGGCTGGACGTGGGAGGACCTCAACATAACGCAGGCAGTGTATAGACACACGTGCTGTGTGTGGACGAGTGTTGTCTTGATGAAAGACTGTACTAGGGTGCTGTGTTAGGAGGGGTAAGACATGCGGATGCAGGATGTCACTGATGTAGTGCTGTGCCATCAGTGTCCCCCGAATCACTGCCAGAGATGACCTGAAGTCATACCCTATGGCTCCCCACACCATGATGTCATACCCTATGGCTCCCCACACCATGATGTCATACCCTATCCCCAAATCGAATCATTTACATACCCATAGCTGGTCTGCACATGTACCAAGTTACATCCAAATTGACCACTTCTGGGTGCTTAACTTTTTTTGTCAAAGAGTTGTACATCAGGTTTGCATATTCAGGTCGTCGTCCACTTATGATCTATGAGACTTACGACTGATTGACTTTATGACCGTTCCGAGGCCGCAAATATGTAGCCACGACTGTGCCATGTCTCGCAGCCTGAGCACTCCACAGCGTGAGTGTATTACAGCTTACGCTCCAGCTGCCAGCAGCAACAAACTAAGGTTAAAAAGGTTAAGAGAACTGCAAACAATATGAATTAAAGATGATAGAATTTTATTATATAAATAAATGGCCGACTTACGACGAAATTGACTTGTGACCGAATTGTTGAAACCGATCATGGTCGTAAGTCGACGATGACCTGCAACGGAATACGAGACAGTGACTGTCAGAAAATATATTCAAAATAATAATTAGGATGTTAAGCATGGTTAGCGTCACCAGTCCTTCCTGAACATTCCCTGAGAGGCTTGACCGGCACCTTGAAGCCTGTCTTGTTGAAAGCAGAGCACAGTAGAAGACAGGGTTGGGCCATAAGTTCAGGGCTCCTCCATGGAAGGCAGAGATACAGAAGCCTGGAATGAACTGGGGCTGATGTTCACCAGGCTTCACTGCGTTAGCTGGCGATCACAAATCGCCATTTAAGCAATGCAGGTAAACAAAGGAATAAACTAATCAGATTTTGCCGTATGTTCGTGCAACTCCTATTTTTAATCCCGTTTTTTTTGTTACTTGGAACAAGATTCCAGATATTGGCAGGAATTGGTGTGACAAAGAGGGACACAGGAACTGGGACTGAGGTAGGAACTGCGGTGAATTTTAGAGGGATCTTTGGGATGGTGTGTAAAACCGTAAAGCATCTTGATATATGGCCCATTTCTTTGAGAGTCTAAGTGTGGAATTGCAAGGCCAAACAAGACAAAGGAGGCACACTATCAATCCGACAACGTATTCCACATGCATGAGGAATTCATTCCCCTTCGCCGACTTGGTATTGTGGGAGTTTGAATTGTTTTATGTCTCCTTTAAAAGCTGTATTTGCCTAATTGCCATTCTGTGCATGCCTCTGCCTCTCCCGGTGACATCTCAATAGGTTCTCCTTGTGCGGGAAATACATTTTCTTGTACAAATCGTCTCATGCACTTATTTGTTTAAAATACATTTGGCTTTGCTAATGGGTTCTTGACCTTAAAGTAAGACTTTTTTTTTCTTTTAGAATAAATTGTTTTAGTTTATTTAATGTTGTTTTCAGACAGGTAGGAACAAACTCATTTGGTTTTCGAGGCATGGACCTGAAGTAATAAGATTTGTTCTACAAGTTTTTTTTTTTTTTTTTTTGTCCTTATAAATTAATTTCCTTGCATTTTCTTGTATCAAATCCTAAGAACAATAACAAAAAAGTCAATGATGTATGAACCTTCCTGTCCCAGGCCTGGAAAGCAATACTGTTAAGCTAAGGATATGCTTTCATTATGCAGTGCTGTGTTTATATGATGTAGCCGTTGATGATAAATCATAAGGAGAGTGGCGTACCTGTTCCCCTGAGGTTCTGTGTGTGTGAACAACGCAAGAGCAAAGGATCAATTATAATCCCTCCCAAAGACAAAGAGATGCAATCAGCACTTTATGAAATGCTTAGAGGAGTCTCTCTGGGTTCCTCCTTTTGACTCTGATGATGATGTTATTTAACCAGTAGACAAGAGAGCATCTCTGCGAAGCAACCCCTGGCACTTTCATCCTTATTTGAGTTGGTCCCACTACAGCAAAAAAAAAACTCCGAGTGATGTTGTGAATTAACTTTTCTTAATGTGCCCCCTCTTTGCTATCGACTCTTGACGCCCCATAACATCTCGAGATGAGCGCCGGACGCCACGCAGATTCTGTTCATCCCCATGAGTGCCAGGAAAGAACTCCGGCTTAGACGCTCAAACAGAAGTTTCCGTTTGATCGCATGGCTCCCTTGTGGCCCAGAGCCGCTGAAGTGTTATGGAATCGGTATCCCGGTACCTTTGAGGGAAGGCTGCATACATCCTCATTTCACAGCTCATTTCCTTAGCGCTCCTGCTACAAGGTGAGCGGCTGGCACAGGTGAATCTGCCGGAAAGCACAAGAAACTGAAGGAAAGCACAAAGCCGTGAAGTTCATCGCTCTCCTGTGTCTGCCATTGGGCCTCGGCTTCTGCTTTCTGACTCCTCGATCGTGAGTGACCGTGTGAAAGGGGTGCTGGTGGTGGTGGCGGCTTCTTCAGCATCGTAGGACCTTAGGCTCCTCCATGTCTCCTCTTTGTTTCTGCAAGTCAGTGTTGGTCATCCAGTCAATACGAGTCAATATGCCAGTCAATAATCTGTCCTCATAGATGGGTCTCATGCGGCACCTCGGATGCGACCGTAGTCTCACGTCATGTTACCCACCCCGGCCCGGTGCTGTTTAGAGGGACGCCACAGTGCAGTTTATTTCATTCCCTTTGTCACTACACTGTGGTAGATGGTTAAAGGACCACAATGAATTTAGTAAACTGGTCAATAGGGACAGGAAATGACTATCCGCCATAAGTATACGTCTGGATCTTTTTCAGCATCTCCCTGTCTTCACCAGCATCTTGATTCTTCTGGGCATGTAAGGAATTACGGATAATGAAATCTCCACCAACCACCTACACGCGGTGCTTTGATCTGTAGCCAGACAGCTGTAGGTATGCAGAAGTATTTTAGGCTACGGTGGACATTGTTGGTTGCATTGCAAGAGGACCCTTTCCATGCTTTGTATCTCGTGGTTACATTGCTGATTCATCCTCCACATGGTACCCATAAAAAAAAAAAAATGCCACTAATTGTGTGTCGTGAGTTAATTTATCTCTTACCGTTATTCTTCATAGTTGCAGACGTTAGAGAACGTGCCCCCCCCCCCACCCACACACAGCTGACTTCTCCTAAAGCAGTGATGAGGACAATCTATAGTGGATGGAAGGTAGGGGTCATCTGAAGGTGGTCTCTCGTCGTCTCTCTTCCTATTAAAAGGGCCCAATCTTTACTGTTAATCTTAGAAAACAGTGGGAACATCAACTTGATGCTGGCTTCATTATTTCTGCTCCTCAGTAGGAATTGGTGTTATTGGCAGGCTGCGGAGTTCGTCTCTTGACAAATCAAGCTGTTGGCTCGGGCGTGAAGTGTAAGATTGTGATCAGCTTGGTGTGACGCATGGATTCATGGGTAGTAAATCACAAGAGGCAATCGGGGATCCGTGCTCCAAAGCTGCTGCAGATGCACGCAGGTACGATTTGATTGTTCCGCATGCAACGTCTGTGTTTAGTCACGGGGGGTTGAGTGCGTTAGGGGAATTCCCCTCCCGATGAATTATTGATATAGTGTTCCCCCTCCCACCTCAATTCTACGTATGGCCTCAGAGGAGCTCACCCATAATCAAGGCATCTTTTCGCTCATTATCTCATGATCACACCTTTCTGTGTTAAAGTGAATACCCTACCAGTAGCACTGGTTGGTTGGGATCACAGTAAAACGTGACCTCTACTGTATGCATGGGGAGCAGCTCTCTGTCCAGAATACCGACACGCATTGTAGCCTGGCCACTGTGTTCTTCTTGATTTCTCTGTTTTATTCTGCTCAGCTATTTTATGGTGAAACTTAAAAACGGGATTATGAAGAAAGTTTTTTTTTTTTTGATCCTGTGTTGATTCAATTAGGTAAAAATGGGTTTTAGATAAGTGGAGTTTATTTATCACAGCATGAGATTACCAGTCAATATCGAGCCGCATTAATTAGAGTACAACAGCTTTGGTAAATTAGTCCAGGAAATAGCATTTCCAGAAATAGCAGAGAAGTGGTTTTCATGGATTTTTTTTGTTCTTGATGGCAGCGGCCCAGTTCCTCCAGCACCGTGAACAGCTATGTTCGGGATCAAACGGAGTGGGTTTTGTGCCAGAGAGCAAGGAGCCCCATGTCCCTTCGCTCTTATGTGACATGTTGCGGTCGAGGCAGCGTCACCGCACAACAGCACCACTGGAGCACGTCGGTATACTCAAGTGCGTCGTATACTGGGGGGGGGGTAATGGAGACCAACTGGGAAAAGTCTGGAGCAGCATACTGGCATGCGCAAAGGTGGGATCTGGACCGGGTGGCCATGACCTTTCAGTGGGGTCTGTCAAGGGAAACTATTGTATGACTAGACATAAGGCACATTGCAAACACCTTCTTGTCTGAACTGGACTCACCAAGGTGTCGTCCTACCCAATGGTCAGCTACTGATGGGATATTTTTACACCTCTTAGAGGTGTTAAAATAGCTGGTTTCAGGACTCCAGCAGTAAAATAACCCCCATGACTTTGTGGTTACTGTGTTAAATCACCCAGTGAGGTTCCCAAGTGGGGGGGTTACCTCGGATAGCTTCAGAAAATATTCAACTTCATGGATGGATAAAAATAAAATAAAAAAATGTTTGAGCACATTGAACGCCTACGTTACCGGCCTTACTGTTGGTACCTTGGTTAGTGTTCCTCAAACTCCTCCTGAGGAGTAGCTCTCTGGTGAACATCTCCCTCAAGACTGGGGAGATGGACACACATCAAGAAAATCACCCTGGTTTGTACCACTGATCTAAAATTAAGAATAACAACAAAAATGACTCGCAGACCAATGTATGGTCATACGTCTGTTTACAGGGGTGGACAGCAAGCACAGATAAGTAATTACTGCCTTAATTTTACCAGTATTTATTTAGTGTTTCAGAGTTTTGAGGTTTATTGGTGTATCGGTAATATATATGCATACCCAGGTGATCAGCCGGTGTTAAATGATCTTTCCTGGAAGACTCATTGACGCCTCCTGTGCTTCCTGAGCATAGACTGGTGTTCTCCGAGCTCTTCTAAATATGGACCTTGTTTACCCCATTTCCAGGGGAGCTGCCAGACCTCGTCGTGTACAGTAGGGCACAGCAGACTGAGCAAGAGGCCTGGTTTGGTCTAGATACGTGCTGATGCAATGGTTACCTGGATGAAAGAACAGGTGGAGGGGCAGTGAGGTGGATCATGAAGAGCAGATGGAAAATGTACAGTACTCTTTGTTCAGAGTATACCTCAGTCTTCTCTTAGAGTATACCTCAGTCTTCTCTTAGAGTATACTTCAGTGTTTTTCAGTCTTCCTTGAGAGCAGGGTTTGCTGAGAGTGTACGGCAGTCATCTTTTATAGTACACCTCAGTTATCTTTGACAATATATCTGTTTTCTTTGAGAGTATACCTAAGTGTTCTCTGAGAGTATATCACAGTGTTCCCTGAGAGTATGCCCCAGGTTTTGCTGTAAGAATTCCTATCGCTCACATTTTCCAAGGTTTGTGTCATTCTCATTTCTTTTCTCTGACCCATTCTGTTATCATCAGCTCTGCCCTTTTAATATAATGTAGTTTATATCCGCAATACAGCCCTAAGCGCAATACAGCAGAATATTAAGCCGCTGAATTTTATTCATTGCCTAATAATAGTTATGGTAATTAACCACAGGCTCAAGAGTATTCCAGTGCATTGGTACTATGAGAATTACTGCCATTGACTGTTGACGATGGTAATGATGGGGAGCTCTGGGGCACCTGTACCGACTGAAGCTCAGACAGTCTCTACTAGTCCTGGACTAGGTGTTTGTTTCTGTGCTGGACCCCTGCACAGGTCGGAGATGTTTGGGAAACAGCAGGCACCTACTGGCTTGGGGGCCGGCTTTGTCTGGGCCCACGTGTGGCCGTCTTGTCACTTTCGGGATGGCTTCCTCCCCCCCAGGGGGTTATGCATGGTTTGCTCTGTGGGACACACTGAGAAAAAGCTCCTGTGTCTGCCCCACTGTCCCTGACCTCCAGCTGCCAATTCTCTGTCAGGTATGATGAATATGGATGCATTGCAAGTAAAGGCTTTCTTTTTTGTACATCTGACACCATGTCCATTCCATGCTGACCCTCGTTTACGACCCCAAACACTGCTTTTATGTACGCATTTATTTGTTCATAAACTTGTGCCCTTATTTCTCATTTATCCCCTGCATTCCCGGTATCAAATCTCTGCAGTGTAATGGAAATGTCATATTGCAGTGTTTCATGAACACGAATGATTGTTTATGGTAAAGTTGCAGTGTTATGCCAATGGGAGGAAACAATATGAAAAAAAGTGCTTCAGGAAGAACTTAAACATGGAGCGATTGAATTTCATGTCACGGCTGTTTCCATTTTTACAGATTCCCTGCAGATTTTTCCCCCTAAGATAGATTTTATGAAGATCAGGTGCTGCAGGTAAATTTCACCCTGTGAACTCTATGTAACACTGCTGTTTCTTCCCAACAAATTATAATATGCAGTATGTCTCTTGAGGCAGCGAAATGGTAAATCAGTATATTTATGAAGATGAAGTTAGAGGAAAGGCTGAAGAACGACTGAACTATTTAACAGTTGATGTTAACTCACTGGTGCTTAAAGCACAGCAGGCTGGACGCTTTTTCAGTGTCTGCAAAACATGTGTTGTCATGTTTACAGCACTGTCCGCTCAGCAGGCTTACTTACTGCGAGGTGGCGTTATATTTTTTAAATGAGTCTGCAGACTCTCCCCTAAATCAGGCCTCTGTGAGGTAATCAGGGTTTTCAGGGGGAATGTGATGCACAGATCAAGCAGTAAAATGTTCTAGAAACTCCCCGTCCCACTCATTCCCAGCCACTCATGCCTGCCAATAAGCATGATTCATGCCCCCGTCAATCCGCTATCTCGCTCAGCCTGTAAGGACACTGGCTGAGCCCTGTAACCCCACCACTAGCCAGTACAGAGCGCGTGTGAAATTGCCAGCTGATCTTTTTAAAGTTGATCAATGATCTTCTCCCCACTCTCTGCTGCAGTATCGCCAAGATTTAAAGACGCAGTGCCGGTGTGACTCCGAAATCACCGTTCTCTAATTATGAATATAAAACTTAACTATGCGGTTTTGTCTGATTGTCAGTGATGTTTTGTGTCATAATTACAAAATTGAAGTGCAGTGTTATTTTTTAATTCCCTCTGAAAGTAGACACTGGTTACTCCTTTAATCTGAATTGAAGAAATGACCCGTTGCTTTAGCAACGACACTTGCAGCATTATGCTGGCATTTTAACGACAGCTGCCTTTTTTGAAGTCGTCTGAAAGGTCCTAACCGGTGCTGTTAGTTTCTGTTTGGAACAGTGCTGGAACAGAGCTTCTCTTGCGTGTTAATGCTAGCGTGCTTCGGCCTCTATGACACGCAAACGGTAAACGCTTCAGCTGGACCCAGCCCCGGGTGGGGAGCTGCTCAGGCAGGCCCTGTATGCGCTGCCTTGTGTATCTTCTCTGATCCCTGACCTGGTTTCCATTCCCACAGGAACGTGGGACGGATTCAGCCGCATGCCTCGCCCACATTGCTGCGGGTTTTCTCTATGCCAGTGGGGAATAGGAGCAGTGATGGGATACACCAGTGTGACTGTCATTCCACACAGTTCCCAGAGTCCCTTTTATCTGAGGAGAAATATTTTCTTTTTATTGCCTGATGGCTGCATGGCCTGCTTAGACTGGCAGAAGCACCAAACTGTTGATTTGAGTGTACAGACAAAATATCTGCAGTACCTTGGCTTTAGGCAGTGGTTCTCAAACTCGGTCCTCACTGCGCTACTTGTTGTTCAGTTATCCCTGCCCCACACACAAGTCCCAGCTGTCCTTCAGTTTCTGATTGACCGAACACACCTGATCCAGTTAATCAGCAGTGTGTGGGGCAGGGATAGCTGGAAAACAAGCAAGGCAGTGGGTCCCGAGAACCGAGTTTGAGAACCACTGGCTTTAGGTAACAGGAACTGCATTGGAAGGTTGGAGTAGTGAGGCACTCACCACAGCCACTAGCCATTGTGATCTGTCTGCTCAGACAGAGACCATAAACCCCAAGCGTTAAGGCCGCCCTCCGGCCCCTGTCTCCTAGCCCCCCCCCCCACCTCGGTCCTCTATGACACGTGCCTGGAGACCAGTGCACGCCTCTGTGTTTCATCGCTTTCCGAGGTCTGCCTCCCATGGCGCCAAATTAAGCCTAATTAAGAAAAGTATTAAGATGCTACTAACGATGCTGTGTATTCGCTCCATTGCCATGAGAGCAGCAACAGGGGGCTTCGGGGAAATGTTGCCCCCGGGCCCCCCCGGCGGGGGGGGGGGGGGGGGGGGGGGGGGGGGGGGGGGGGGGGGGGG
>JAODJX010000020.1:14806273-14818714 GCA_026776945.1 Isichthys henryi | reverse complement strand
AGTCCCAGCTAATGAACTCATCGCCATCTTCCGTTTTTATAATGACAGTTAGAGACTACTTCTGTCACCCACGGAGGAGCGACTCCGCAGCCCAGCGGGTGTAGTGGGGGGGTGAAAATCGCTGGGAAACTGAGCAGCTGTATTCTCCTCTGAGCACAGCTTTGTGCATAAAAGTCGAACCTAAAGTTGTGACATTTTCTCGCATTTTCAGTCATTTTGCAGTTTTCCAAGAGCCTCCCTCTCCCACTGGGCTCTGGTCAGTGTTGACTGACAAGTGTCACACGGTTTTGTACAAAAATATATACATTTGCAGGAAAGTGTAATGCATGTCTGTCTTCTTCACTCGCTACTCGATTCCCTTATTCTCTACCTCCTCTAAAACATATAATGGAAAACGCCGTCTTAGGTTTTCCATTATGTTTCTTTCAAATGGAAAAATGTTCTATATCATGGAGAAATATATGTGTGGTCGGCTTCGCCCTCCGAAAGGCAGAAAAACTTTGCAATGTCGCAGCCATGCTTAAGTTGCGATCTGCCTGCACCTTTCATGCTGCGAGGCAGCCCCACACTCACAATTTGACAGCACAGGACGAAGAACTCCTCACCCATTCCTGCCGATGATGCTGTGGTATACGAGAGGAGCGTATGAGACGTGCACCTCCATTAGGCAGGGAGAGATGTTATCTACCCCTGATGGATGATCCCGTCTGCTAGGCAAGGGGGGTATGTGGGGGGGAGCTTGGAGTTATGGGCCGTAAAGCTGATGGATGACGAAAAGCTAGCTTAGGGTGACCCATCGCACGGTACTCTGCTCTGCCTGGTCGACAGTCAGTAGCCCCCCCAGGCTAAATAAGGAGCCCTGGTCTGCTAACACTCCCTCCATTTTTGCCCACCACTACTATTGTCATGCTTGTGTCTTGCATGGTGACCTCTGACCTGTGAGTGCTGGGGAGGCGCCGAAACTCGAGGGTCCTCAGCTTTTGGGAGGGGGCATCTCACTACACCACCCACGGCATCTGCTCCAGAGAACACCAGCCACTTCAGTGTTGTCAGTATAATTATTTACCTCCCAAGTGGCTTCCTCTAGAGCAACCTAGTATGAATTTTATTCCTTTATGGCTCTTAGATATTATTTATTGGAGCAGTTAAATTTTAACACTTTGCCTAATGCACAACGGCAGCCTCCTGGTCTGGCATGTAATCTTTGGGTCGCAGCTCTGGTTCTGTATCCCTCATACCACTCACTACCCTTCGCCGTTGGCATTCAAAGGTTTTACCCGCTATTGTACTGTGTTACTGACACACAAAGGCCTGGTCTGGGGCCGTTACGCCTGCTGCAGCGGCGTTTTGGCTGGCAGGCTGACCTTGGCTTGTCAGCGATATGCGTGCACCTGCTTATGCTGCCCCCCCAGTCATGAGGGTTCCGAGGAAGCGAGTTTCTCATCCCTGCGCCAACCACTCCCAGCAAATCTGCCCACATGCGCTCAGCCACCAGCTGAATGCCGTTCCTGCTCATTTCCGCACATCCCCCTGGTTTCTTTTTTCTCCCAAACCCAAAACTGGCATAGCTTCTAAATTCCCTGTATTTCCCAAGCTGCCCCCAAATAAAGAATGTATATGTACATGTTTGTCTCAGACAGGGCAGAATCTCAGTCAATCAAGCGCCGCTGTTGTTGTTGTTGCTTTTGCCTTCCCCTCATCTCTTGCTGTAAATTCCAGCCCCATATAAGGTGACAGGAAGCTGTCATCACTCACTCGCTCCCCTCCTCATCCAGATGTCTGGTGCTGAGGCTGGTTCATGGCGCGTGCTGATCTGTGCCATCACAGTGACAGTCAGGCGCTTCTCCATGGTCAGAACCAGCCTCCTCTACGGTACGGTCAGTACGGTCAGCCATGGCGGAGTCGGCTCTAATGAACCAAGGGAGGGTCCCTTGTTTTCCTTTTTCTGGAGGTCCAGTGTAAAAGGTCTTTCTTGGATTTATTTACTCTTTCTTTTACTGCTTTGCTCTCTGCTCCATGCATTTACTCCATTGAAGTGAAATTCTCCTCTTGGATTTATGTGGACTAATTCTTTGAAGGTCAGAAATCCTTTTCCTAATTCAGATTGCGCAGCTCTGAAGTGCCCTGTGTCTGTGCCAGCATCCACTGCAAATGTAATTTTAGAGGCCCCTTCCCTCCGAGCGATTTGAGTTTGTCCAGGCACTGGTAACGGAGGACAGTGGAATTCTGGGAGCCATAACAATGTACTGGGTTTTTTTTGTATTGTCTGAGCTAATCCAGTGTTAAGAGTTGGCCCTGCTTAGTAACTCCCAGTATGGCTTTTGTTACTCACTTCCTGCTGGCCGGAGGAGCCCCACATTATTTTATTAACACCACCTGGTGCTGACTTGCCCCCCCCCCCTCCCCCAGGCAAAAGTGGGGTCTGGGTAATGAAAGTTAATGAGCGGAGTGACAGGACTCTTATTTGGTTTGTACCCCACATTGTGCAGGGGATTACTCTGCCTTTGTTTGCTCATAAGGGAGAAGCCCCCATGAGAGTTAGTTAAAATGTCTACTACTTTTTTAGGTCGATCGGTGGGGGTGAGCAGTGTGCCCCCTCCCCCCTCAAGTACACTTGCCGCATCCATTGTGTGATTGCTTTGTCGGGCTTAAATAAGTGGTTTTATCATTAAACAGGGTGGTAATATCTATGAACTGGGGAAAATCTGGACTGATGTGGGTGGAGTTCTGGGGTGTGACATGCTGACAGGTGCCATGGGGGGGAGGAGCGAGCAGTGACAGGGACAGTGGGCATGTGCAGGAAAAGACACAGGTCTCTACTGATCTGTGTGGTGGCTGCTGGTCAGTAGTCCCAGAGTAAGTGGGACAAAGCCGCAACTTGTCATACACAAGAATGTGGGAAATAAAAGCAGCCAGTCAGGTCGCTCTGTGTGGCCATATGGCTTTGATGCTGGTGATATCATGTTTTGGTGGGGAGGGGGGGTGCTGAGTCCACTCTATTTTTTCCCCCCACTGCTGTCTGCTGTGTATTTCGTGTGAAGAAAGAGATGCTCTTGGCTGGCTGTGGGCTAAGCTCCTGTGTGCGTGGATGCAAGCAACCGTGTATGTGTGTGTGACTGTGTGTGTGCATGCATGCATGCAACCGTGACTGTGCGTGACTGTGTGCATGCATGCATGCATGCAACCGTGACTGTGCGTGACTGTGTGCGTGCATGCAACCGTGCATGTGCGTGACTGTGTGTGCGTACATGCATGCATGCAACCGTGCATGTGCGTGACTGTGTGTGCATGCATGCAACCGTGCATGTGCGTGACCGTGTCTGCATGCATGCAACCGTGTGTGCATGCATGCAACCGTGTGTGTATTTGTGTGTGCGCTTGCATGCAGCAACTATGTTTGTGGGACTATGTATGTGTGTGTATGCACATGCAGCTGTGTGTGTGCGTGTGCTTAATTTTTGTAATTATTGCATTGCATTATACCCAGATTTCACCACAACATGATTATCTTTGTGGGGACCAAAAAATGTTTTTAATCTCAATGTCATAAAAATGAGTGACTTCAATCCAAAAACTAAAAATGCCTTGTTTTTTGTTTTGTAGTTTATGGTTTAGGTTGGGTAGGGGTTAAAATTGTCATTGTTGGGATTATGGGTTTTTCCCATAGAAATGAATGGAGAGTCCCCATAAAGATATGACATAAAGATATGCACGTGTATGTGTGTGCGTCACTCTGTGTGTGCGTGTGTGTGACAGTGTGTGTGTGTGGGCTTCGGCACAGCAGGTGTGGGCTGCGTCAGACACCGCCTGCATGCACAGCGGGTTGATGGGACCCGATCGTCGCCGGGTGCAGGGGCAGGGACGGCTCGGGAGAGGCAGCTGGGGTCTGCGTCAGAGGTAGTGTCTAATTAATGAGTGATGTAATCCCGCGGCATTAAAACTGCCTTGTTAGTCTCAGCTCCCGAGTTTGTGATGGATGGTAAAAGTTCAGCGAAGAAGTGGTGTACCATCCAATTAGCCCGGGGACACCTATCTCCGAGCCGCCAGCCCACCTCACGCGCGTGTGCAGCTCAGCCGGGGTTCCTGCTCAGCCCCCTGCTGGCACAGTCGTGCATACCGCAAGCGGCGTGCGGCCTGGTGTCACCACACATGCCACTCCTCACTCATGGTGCACCTAATCGGGGGGAGAGGCGGCAGAAATAAGACGTTATTTATGACGATGGGCGAAGGGGGAGCGCTTTTCTCTGCCACTCTCCGGCGCCCCCTGGAGGGCTCAGACGGACTGCACCGAGACCCATCGGTGGCGGGAGGGGCATCGCTGCTGTACCCACGTTACGGGAACGTCAGGAGATCACAGTTGTAAATATATACGGCACGTAAGCACATTAAACATAATGGCCACATGAATTAATTAATGCACGTCCACATTTCTGGGTTTCCGTGCTCATGAAGTCGCAGAAGATCCATAAAAATATTGTCTCTCGGAAAAAGAGGCTCTGGAGCTGTACGTGGCCTTTTTTGGCATCACGGTGTCGTAGTGATGGGGGTAGGCTCAGGCAGTGCTGTTCCGTGTTTGACAGGGACACACATCATATACACACTCTCAGCTTATAAAGGAACCTCTGTGCACCCATGCGGAGCGTGTGGTTAGGGGCTAGCATGTTTACCTGTCAATGTCAATGTGTGAGGATCGGGACAGGTCTCTGTCAGCAGGTCACCTGATAACGTTACATTAACGACTCTAATGTTGATAATCAGCACCTGCGTCTTCCTCACCGGAGGGCTTTGTTTCAGCCTCCTGTTTGCGTGTGACAGCCGTCTACAGCCAGGAACGTTTGTGCGTGATATTCTCAGCCCAGTTTCTTAAACCCCCCGTGTGCAGGTTTCACGCTACTTTTATGACTCAATTTTCTTAGTTTGTAATATGTATACAGCCCCTCCCCTCCCAGTATATATCATGGCTCTTATTGACCCCCCCCTCAAAGGAAATATTTCCATAGATTCACAGTGTACATTGCACTATATAGATTTACATCTGCAGTCCCTGGACAGACTTTATGCAAGTCACTTATTTTATTGAAATCGGTATTATCAGAAGTACATTTTTGGACCGATGCATTATGCTTTGCTATGCTACCTACTAAGATATTTCAGTGATCAGTAACTAACTTCAGATGTCCCTTACATTACATATGCAAACATTGTGAATTGTTTACATGCATTGTACTACAAACTACTGATAAACTGATAACCAAAAGAAAGCTATTGCTATTTTGGAATAGTGTTGAAATTCAAAATAATCTGTATGGTCACAAAAAACACTGTTTATGAGTAACACTTACATGTCTTTCTGCCCTTATTGACTTCACTTCCCATCATGCTCCTGGGCATAATGTCCAAGTTTTCACACCAGTCAGACGTAGCAGCTGAGAAACCATAATAAAATGGCCATTATCCCATAAGCCTCAATTGTGAAACATTCCTTGTCAATAAAGGATTTACCCCTCCTGCTGATATATTTTGACCTAGATATTTATATTAAGTTTTTTTCCCTGTTCTTGTTTTTTAGCATTCAATATAATTGCACACTTGGGAAAATTATGATTACAACAAAATTAATTGTACAGGTCTAACTGCATTTTTTTTTTCCCCTGGAAAATTTGCATTGGTCGTGACCTGATTTTCCATCGACGTCACAGAAAGCCAAAAATAAATAGGAATATCTTGTTCATCACTAGGAAAGACGATTCCTCTTCATCCGCCGGGCCGGCGGTCAGCGACGTGACTCGGCAGTGGAGTAGGAACAGAACCCCCCAGATTAAAAGCCCCCTCGGGCTGCACTGGAAGCTTCTGTACCGTTATCTGACTCTGCGAGTCGCCAGACGGGTGACGAGTGCCCTTCAGATTGTGTAATGAACACACTCTGTCAAAGTCCCCAAAGACCTTTGTCCCTCTACTCATACTTGGAGCATAAAACTCCCATCAGGGATGTAATATTTTTTCCTTTTAAAGCCTCTATTTATTTATATGTTTATTATCCATTCACCAGCCATTTATTTCACAATCTGTTCATATTTAGGATTCTCAAGCGTTGGTGTCATAAAATATGCCCCATTTAAGCATACGTGTGAGATATCGGTACTTCTTTCGCTGTTTCTCTTTGCATGGAGTAAAAGCTGTTGATCAGGCTCCTCTCTGCTCCGATTTTGCTCCTCTCTGCGTACCAGGAAATGGATCTTGACGGGGTTGATAACCTGGAGAAGGCTGGAACCTGTCCCAACTACCCTACCTTCCTCCCCCCCGCGTGGAAGGCTGCGATGATAACAGCAGCCTGGACCCTGAGGAAGGCCGGCACGCTCCATTGCAGGTGTGCCAGGCCTCTCCGTGAAGTAAAACGACATTGTCGTGAGGGAGGTGGGCTGGAAAGTTCTCGTCAGGGAGCTGGAGGAGCGAGGCCGCCTGTCCTCTGAAACTAGGCCCGACAGAGCTTGATGCTTTTAACACGTGTTTTGACTTAGTGTGCCATTTTCCACCCAAGGCTCCTGGTGTCCAGCTGCTATATGAAAATGCATTTTCCAAAGTAATCATTTTCATACACTCTTCATGTACTTATTCTTTTCAGAGGCAGTGAAGATGTTTGCCTTTATTTTATATGAACATTTCACCTTTGGCCAAACACGGGCACCACTGAGTTTCGCTGGATGTGGTGCTGAAACGCCACTATGACCTAAAGCAAGAAATATCAAAACAATATACATTTCGCAATTTTGCTTCATCAAAACCAGCAAACTTGAAAATGGCTGCCCAGCTACCCTCTTCCAGATTATGATTATTACTACATTTAACATCATATTTCTCTCTGCAGCTGTGTTGTGTTTAGTTCAGGGGAGGAAGTATGGCTGTTCAGCGACTCTGCCTCATTGGCTGTTGAGAGCATGGCAACTGAACACGTGACTAAAGCAGCAAATATAGAAACACAATAAAACAGAAAATAAAGTGAAGTTCTTTGGTCCCAAAGGAACAGTCCTCCTGCTGGGCTGTGCAGGGCGAACACGCATAACGAGGAATGCTTTTGTTTATTTATGTAGCCAGGGGAGACCGGAATGACACGATGACATGTCGCTGACTCCATTCCTAAAATTTGTTAGTGAATTGGATGTTGTTTTTTTTCTCTGTGTGGTAAGCAAGCAGATTGCTGGTGCCGATTTGTGTTGAAGACCAACTGAAAAAATGTGATAACTGCAAGCGGGATGGCTAGGAGCAGATGGTTATTGGAAGGAAAATAAATCTGTTGTAGCACCGAAGAGCGCGTGGGGGTGTGCAGTGGAGGAAAGGGGTGCTGCATTGCCCCCAGTGTTAATGGATGTATTGAGAAGAAATGGAATGCTTTGCCATGACTTGATTGCGAAGTGTAGGGGGTGGAGCCTGTCCTTCCACAGCGTGTAATTCACAGGGTGCACTTTACACCACATAACTCCATCATAACTTCTTGTTCACTGTGACTGGAGAAATCTGAGGATAGATGTCCATCATAGTGTTAGGAGGTCCTCCATCACCTCGCTAGGTCGACATTTAGCTGTGGTTACGTAGGGCTCCATGGGATCTGTGGGACCCCACAGATGACTTGCAGGCAGCACCAAGACATTTTAGCCCCAGAAAGATGGTATCAGTAGAGGCAGCATTATCTGTCTGCAAAGATATTGTCTATGAAGGATAATTGTCAGGTCAGCAACTTCGTATTTTAAATACCATCCTAATTAGTGTCTAATTTGCTTGCGGCCTAAAAATGCCAGCCGCTTAAGGTTGGTGAACTAAGAACTTGGGGCAGTAAAAATAAGTTGTCACAGCTTCCGTGCAATAGCAGCCACACAAGATTCCCAAACGTCCAGGAAGAGCCAGCAGGTTGCTCTATTAATCCATTCATCACGGAACTGACAGGGCATCTAGCTCTTCATTTAATCTGTAATGAGATTACTGTGAGTCTTTTTAAAGATGCTCTCAGCAGAAGATGGGCCACCTTTAGAAAAGCGTAAATAGGTTCTATGTAACATTTCTATGAATGTGGATTTAATGAGCGCGAGCCGTGCCCCAGCATAGCACCACCTCCTTTGATATTCATGTTATTCAGCCTGTTTTTCTGTGGCGATTTCTGCTCCCAGCTTGGGCATGCTGACAGTCCGGCTTATCGCCGTCCTGGCTGGTGGGCGTGCGTGCAAGCGAGGCGGTTTGATTATCCAGGGTAAACTGCAGGAGTGCACGCATGTTGAGCAACACCGGCTGTGCAACACCATAGACGCTCACTGTTACCGGCACCATAGATGCCAGTTGCTGTAAAGTTAGCTTTATGGGACGCCTCAGTGGTGGCACACTGGCCCTGAAGTACACCGACTTACAGAATGGCTGAGCTACGCCCCCTCCCCACCCCTCAGCATGCTCCGGCCTGGCGGGAAAGCCAATCGCAGCCTCTGCTGTTAGTCACAGCTAGGTTATGGCTTTGGTTTGGAGGCTTTGTGCAGGTCATGTGACAGGAAGTCAGTGAGTTATGCTTCTCTGTACAGCCTGCCTGCTGGTCGCGGAGCTGAGTGGGGGGGGGCAGGCTCATATCTAGTTAGTTCAGTTCCTATGTTTTATTTTTTGAAAGCCATGTATTTTTACACGTCTGACCTTGTAAATAATGCGTGCGCATAAATGCGCAAAAACAAACACTGCCTGCTGTGTGGTGCTACGCTTTTATTTTCGTGAGGCTCAGATGTCCACAGTTACAATGCTTTTGTTGAATTAACACGATTTCTAAGCTTATTTTTTCCCTTCCAGTCAAGCGGTGCTCCACTGGGTCTGTGTGTGGAGTCAGATATCATCAATCTTGAAAGGGCTTCATTTCCTAGTTTAGTAGGAGGCTAGGGAGACTTTTGTTACTGTCAGTTAGTCCCGTGTAACGTCACAGACTTGCCGGCCATGCAGGGTGGGAGGGGGGACAAGCTGGGCTATAAGACTCGACCTGTTTCTGTGGGGTAACAATGAGGATGTCCCTCCTGGTAAAGTGTGAATGAAACGGCCCACCAACCAGCTTTGGAAGCCACACTCTGAGCGTGATGGTGGCAGCGGTGGCCTAGCGGTTATGGATGTGCCCTTGTAGTTCCGGTGAGGTGCTGCTTTTCTGGTGCAGAATTAGCTGCTCCCTGCTTGGTCACGATGGGTTAAATGCAGAAGAGCCATGTGATTTTGTGTATTAACAATGACGACTAATCACATTGGTCCTTTGTTGCATGGGGTCCAGGGTCCTTTGCCAACCTTTCAGGAGCAAACTGAGGCTCAGTATCTGTCCACATGTCTGCTTTTCCTTCCGGGGATGTCAGGCATCCTGCTGTGGCCTAGAATCCCATCCAGAGCGCCCCCTATCTGGCATCCCATGCTTTTAATAAGAAATAATCATTATTCATTAAAAGAAATGTAAAGATATTAAATAATGCAAAATTATGATTTTCTTTTAAGTCATCATCTGAGTTATAATCATGCCCCTTATAAGACATTGCAGGGCAAGTAATTTCCACGTAATGACATTTAAATGTGTTTCCCAGCATCGCAGTAATTCATGTGAAAAATTTAAGCATAATCCTGGACTGATTTCAGATGTGGCATCGTGAACAGCGAATGCAGAGTGCATTAACTCCCCCCCCCGCAGTCCTCCCTCACCCAAATCCTACGCCTTTCTTGCACCTCTGTCTTGCCTCGCCTCACAAAGGGCTCTTTTATACATGAAACACATGTGGTGTTTACGTGAAGCGTGGGGCTGTGGCCCAGCGGGGGGCGCTGTCACCTCACACCTCCGGAGCCGGGGGTTGGAGATCCAGTCCTGCTCACTGCGCACACGCGGCCTGCATGTCCCCGCTGTGTCTTGCGGGCTTGTTCCTGCAGTCTGAAGACACGGCGTTTGCATAATTAGTGTCTCTTGCCTATAGTATGTATGTGCACAGCCTGTGATGGACAGGACTTTGTTATAGGACGTCCCAAGTCTTGGGCTCCTTAGCATAAGCTCTAGCACCCCCCCCCCCATGACTGTACAATTGATAAGTAGCTGGAAATGGATGTATGTATGAATGAGAAAAGGTTTAAAACCGAGAACCAGAATTTTACTACTTAATTCCTCACCTGTACAGCTGCTTGAATGTCAGTATAGACTTCCATGTAACACGGATGTGTGAGTTAAGTCACATTAGGCACAGTTGTTCTAGGCCGGCCACCCCCTCCCATGCACGTCAGCAGGTGTCTGACCTCAGGGGTCCGGTTCCAAGGGCACGCCGTCATCGATCTGCGCGGCGCGGACAGGGACGGCCGATGTCAGGGGACAGACGGATCAGACCCTGACACGTCTGCTTCATCTGCTGTCTTTGGCTCCGGCACTAATTGATCGTCTGACCCTGCGATTAGCGAGGAGCGCGGAACGTTATGGTCTGTCTAAGGCTCAGTGCTCTAGCCTAACCATATAAAAAAAAAAATTTAAGTTGCAGTTCCTGCTTCCTCTGGCTATGGTGCCGCTGTTGCTTGAACGCGGCATACTGTGGCGGTTTCTGCGAGGTCCTTCAGGGGTTCACTGCTACTTCAGAAATAGTCAAATCAAAGTGACATCCATCCCATTGCCTGAATTCCGCCGTCCTTCAGGAATATGGGTGCTTTCCCTGAAAACATGTTCTCCGCCGACCGCGTCTGAGCCCAGCAAAGCACCGCGGTATAAATATGGAAAATAAGCCGGCGACATTCTGCTGATATCAGGTACAGCTGTACCTTAGTGTTTTCTCCTGCTTTCTTTGTACTGGATGTGGGGGGGGGGGGTGCTGGGGGGGTTATGCTGAGTTCAGCATCTATGTTAAAAACAACGGCAACATCTGCCTCTCCACTCAAGAACAACAGAAACAGCCAACCTCCTCTCCTGATCGCCCGCCGTTGTTGGTTCAGGTCCCCGCTGGGTCCCTTGACATTAATTCCTGAGGTGTGGAGTAAGAGAACCAGCAGAGAAGCTGCATTTCTGCTGGAGGAAAAGCTAGTGCTTGGTTTCCACAGTCCATGGAAAGCAGAGTGTAACTGCAGTGACCCTTTTTATGGGGCCTCCATGCCAGAAAACCAAAACTGAAGCATCTGAAATGCAGCTGGCACTTGGTTATATTAAATTCCACGTTCTCAGTTACTACAACTACATTCTTTTTTCATTATTTTAAATATATAAGCAGTTTCTATTGGTTATAATATATAATTACAACACATGTAATTATATATTGTACAGGTTTCCTGTCACTGTTCAAAAACATGCCGTTAGGTGAATTGTTGACTCGAATTTGCCTGTAGTGTCTCTTTGTGTGTGTGTGTGTCTGTGTGTCTTTGTGTGAGCTTTTAACCAGCTTTTGTTACAAACCTGTGCATCCTGTTTAAACATTATCACTGTAATTCTAAATATGTCAGCATAGGATAATGATGTTAACTTTTTAATGATGTATTTCAAATAGAAACCACCGGGATACTGTATCCTTAAAAATGTCACCTACTTGGTGTACATGCAGTAATCTACATTCATTCTGGTTAGTTACTAGTGGGAATGAGCTCTTTGATCTACTAATGGCTTGAAATGTTCATTGACCTTGGCTCACCAATGGATAGCAGTGTTTTGGGGAGCTTCTGTCTGTGATTTTTAGGATGGACTCTGTTCCCAGTCAATGAAAACAACATCTGAAGCAGAATGAAATCATTTAAAAGCGTGATTTTTATTTACCGCACAGCTACACAGCCCAGGATTAAGGTGCTTTTAGGCTTTTATACCGTCTACGGCCGCACAGATGAAGGACACAATCGTTTGATTCACTGTATCACAGTATGAAGCGCCTGCTTTGGCTGTAGGTGTTTAGTTTGGTGTGAAGAGTGACCACAATTACATGAGTGGGGAAGTTACAGTAAGAGGAGTCATGATCCAGTATTTTTGGGGGGGGAGCTGAGGCCCTCGGAGCTGTGCTTTTCGTGGAGGAGACATGCCCCATAATTGGGCCACTGATCCAGTTCACAAAAGCAAATCTGCCCACCCGGTATCTGCTTTTTGTTAACGGATCTTTTTGTGCGTTTGATAAAACATAATCATGGCTAAACGCACAACAGACGACGTGGGAGAATTCTGAAAACCATGGTGTGGGGCCCCCCCCCACGCCCGAAGAAGGCAGCTTTTCAATCCCGCGGAATAACAGCGGCGGGAAGCACGGCGCTGACTGTGACTCGCTCTCTCATGTTTTGTTTCTTGTGCATGACATGACAGCTCTTTTGCAGCGTCACTCTCAGAACGACATGTGTCAAGCTGCGAAGGGAAGGCGCTGGGTGGCAGCATTCCTGTCGGCGGGGGGGGGGGGGGGGGGGGGGGGGGGGGGGGGGGGGGGGGGGGGGGGGGGGGGGGGGGGGGGGGGGGGG
>JAODJX010000020.1:14792338-14806173 GCA_026776945.1 Isichthys henryi | reverse complement strand
CCGCTTGTCGTCTTGGTGGAAACTCTCGCCTCATTAAGCCACTTCTTTTCCTTATATGTGAGGTTTGTTCTGTTTCAGCCAATCGCAGAGCAAATAATGCAAAACAACAACAGCGAACGAAACAGTGTTGTTCTGCTTCATTATTAATGGACCAGCGCTGCCCTATGTTCAAAACAAACAGCGTGCTGTTAGAACTTATTGTAACGCTTGTTGTTCACTGCTAGAGCAAGTTTTAAGTGTTCGCTCTTGTCGAAGTCAGCACTATCTGCGTTCTCCTGTTAGACCACTGACAGCTGGCTGAACGCTTGAGGTGCAAAAAAAATACATTATCCCTTCAAGTTCAGTCATCCGAAAATGTTTTTTAAGTGTTATTTAGTATAACGTTGAGCGGGGTATGGAGGTGTTTATCTCGCACATCCAAACGTTTTGGCAAAGCAAAGTCGTAACGCACAATGAAAAAGTGCAAACGGTTCTGCCAGATGATGTCATCACTGCAATAAAATTAATATTCTAATTAGAGTGACACACACACACAAAATTAAGCACAGAGGGGATATGATGTGTATGTCGTAAACGGTTCCCAGTGTCCTGCCGAATGAGCGTCCTCATGCCGCGGATTCTTGTCTGACCACAGATGACTATAATTTTTTACGTTGACCCCTCTTAATGGCCATGCTGGGCCCGCGTCCCGCCATTGCCTGATTCTGTTTAGTGTGTCTGATGGCAAAACGACGCTTGCTGGGTGTTGTGTGTAGCTCTGAGGGCTGGTGCCCTGCTCTGCCCTGCAGTCTCCTGCTTGGGGCTTGGCAGACTTTAACGGTGGGAAACGCTGCTCTCGAGAAATACCAGTAGGAAATCAAATATAATAATAGCTAGACATGCCAGGGTGACCGAAGAACATTTATAACCTATACAGACTCGGCTCCAATCCGAATTCAGAAAAAAAACTGGAATTGGAATCTGAATAATAAACTTCTGCACTCCGTTTCCTCTTCTGATCCCATTTATTCCCTATTATGGTGCTCTCTGAAGGAGGTCCATCTCTTTAACTATGTGAAAACACTGACGTTCTCAGGGGTAACGATATGCAGAATCGTTTTCAGGCCCCCCACCCCCAAGAAATCTGGCGGTATTCCCTTTAGAGATGTTTTTGAACAGTTCAGTCTGTCAGCTAACCCCAGGCACTGGTTGAAAGATTTTCTGTGTAAAAAGAAGAAAAAAACAGAAGTTTGCTTTAGTGTTTAAGGTCTGGTGCTACTTGATCCATGCAGCATTGGTGGCGAGGTGCTTTAAACTGGTTGAGCTGTTTATTTCTTGCCGCCTTGTGAGGATTAAGAGCTGAACAGTTCGCAGTTGTCAAACTCGAGAGCTGAAGCCTGACACACGGGTCCACAGCCCGGTGTCTCAGGTGCCAACGGTGCTCATGTATGCTGCCTAAATTCAGTATCGAACCCAGACCCTGGATATACCATTTTTCTAACTAAGAGGGGGTGTGAGCACAATGATGGAGGGATTAATGGCTCAAAAAAGCCCCCTCAAAAAAACGTACCTTCCAAGGACAATAGCAGCGATATGACAGACAGCGGTATTCGAATGCCTGCGGGGCTGGTCATCTCGCACTGCTGGAGAGGCAGCAGCCCCTCCGCAACTCCGACTCCCTGGCTCTCGATGGTGGGCTTTCCTCACGCATGCCTGCTATGAACTCCGTCAACTCGGGAAACTAATTATCATGTCCACACCTGTCGTCACGTTCCAGAGAAGCGTCACAGTCTGATCTGTGTTTTGTCCCAGGTGTTAATAACGGATGGGACTGACCACGTTGCACAACAATATGTGTCTCGCTTGCTGGAGTCCCGTTTCCTTTGATACGGAGAACCTTGAAGCCGAGAGGCTGGACACAGTCCTCATAAGACGCGCCGAACCTCTCTGAGTCGCTGAATAATTTATGTGCGATAGTGTACGCGATACCTCGGGGTCACTCTGCCCAGAAAATCGATTCTGGGATGCAGGGGATGAAAACGGTGACCCTGCTGGGATGCATATCTGTTGCCGCACCGCTCCGCATCAAAGACAGGTGGCGCTAGCATTGGAGAAGCAGAGCCTTGTTTTGACTGGAGGAGCCTGGCTTTGTTTACTGTATATAGCAGGTCACATTCCAGCAGCTTCTCTCCATTCCAGTGTCATAACGGCCTGCATAATTAACGAGAAAGGGTGGCCAAATCGATTCCATTGTTTGACCACGATTCAGTTAATGCGATGGTACAGACCAAGCCGGAGGGACATGCCCACCTCCAGCTTCAAACCTGGTGGACATGAAAGTGTGCTGAATCAGGCAGGCTCTTCCGACCACATCCTACACTGAGAATTGCTGCTGGTGAAGCCAACTTACACAGATACATCTGGGGTGTGCGGGGCGGGGGGTTAAAACGGGAACAAAAGCCAGTGCCAAGGGAGCAATGCTCAGGATTAATTCATTGCTGGAAGATAATCCAACAGAAGAGCCATAGGGGCCAGTTGTGGGTGGACATCTGGTGCTATTTGCCAGTTTAATGAATATTATTGCTGACAGCAGCATAGATACAGCCTGGTAGAGGTCACAGCACAGGCGCTCGTCCGTGCAGCTTCATGTTCGGAGCAGTATCACGCCGCTGTGTGCTAAGACCAGGCGCATTTGTCTAAGATCCAAGCAGATTGGCGTCTCCTTTGAGAGGAATGGATTTCAGGAATGACACACCTGATGGTCCAGGTCAGCAAATCGCCGCTGCAGCCTGACATTCCAGCAGCATCCGAGACCAAAGCATCTAAGATGTTGTCGGTGGATAAAGGTCAAACTCTGATTTGGGAAAACGGCAGAACCGTTGCAGTCGCCTCCGGTTTTACTCTTTGCCGGAGCGGGCTCAGAGAGTATTGTGGGGGAGCTTCTCCTCGACAGGCATGATGTGGAAGCGAGCGGGCCGGCAGACACCGTACGTCTCCCGGTGCCAGACGCCGACGCTGCGTCGCCGAGCTGTCAGCCCGGCCTCACACATTCGCCTGACAGCGCCGAGGGTTGTCGCGCCCCCATCACAGGCGTTGACGAATCCCGAGCCTCCTCCGAGTTGGCGGGGGCAGCGGTCCCACCAGCAGCCGCTTCTGCATGGCAACAAAGACACTGGAGGGGTGCATGCTGGGAATCCACTGAAGCTCTGCTCCGTGGGTCTGTGAACACAACGGCGTGTGCTGACATTGGCTTTTAGTTTTCTGCTTTTCTTTTTTAGGGCCGTCGCTTTGATACATCAGTGGCAATAAGTGTAATAAGTGATATTAAAAAATGAATTAGTGCAGGAAAATATTAAGAAAAGCGAGAATGGCTTTAAAAGGCAATGCGGCAGAAATGATGGTAGAACTTGCACTCCTTTGTGTGACAAAGACCTGCAAAGCACCAGAAGAAAGTTAAAGTTAAAAGAAGCTCTGTGGAGGGGTGGCCGTCAGCTCCGACTCCCCGTCAGTGCCGCGCTTGGCCACATTTTTCCCTGGAAACGGCCCCTAGACGACAACGTGAGTGAGCAAACAGGGCGAACAGAATCTGGAACAACTGCTGGTCTCTGTACCCCTCTTCTCTCTTCACTCTCCCGACACACAGGGCGTCCCCCGTGGATGAGAGAGACATGAGCGTCGAGGAAACACAAGCAGATAATGACTGAATGGTGTGATTTTACAAAAGCTGAGCAGAACAGAAATCGGGGTTAAGCAGACAAAGGCGGAGTAACATCCATCCTTTTCCAGCTCCTAATGGAAGGACAGCAGGTGTCACACTGGGAAGGGACCTGGCCACCAACTGGGCGTCTTCTATCTGCCGACGTCTGACAGGTAAAGGAACTGTAACAGGTAGACACGGCGCTCCCTCCACACGTCATCCGTAACTCAGAGCCCAGGGGGCGCCGCTGAGAGCTTTCACGTGTCTGCTGGGGAAAATAAAAGCAGAAACAGAACTCAATGTGGTGAGCATAGCCACTGCTACGCCCCAGGGACAGGGGAAGACCGGCCATCTTTTAGAGGGGCAGGTTTAGCCGCACCAGGCGAATTCAGGCGACCTCTGGACCTTTCTGCTCTCAAACATCTCTCATTTTCTCCTTTCGAAGCAGCAGCAATAGCAGCAAATCTGAAGGAACCTTTAGAGAAGCACGCCAACCGAACAATGGTAGGGAAAGGGAGGAAAACGATTCCGAAAACGATGCCATTTATTTTCTCGACAGAATTCCCTCTTACGGCATTCCCACAAAGCGTGCGTCCGCCCTGATGGTCCATGCATAGGACACCCATGGATTTACCTAAAGGCGACGGGGGCCCCCCAACCTGGGTCTGGCCCGTTCAGCTGAATTGGCGTGCTTAGCTCAGCTTGCTGGGTGTTCGCAGTAGTGGTCCTCTGCAGAGCCGCACTATGCTTATGTAACGGCTGGTTACGTTTCCCTAAGTTAGCATAATGCTTTGGGTGGGCGGGGACTGTTCCCATGACATCTCCCAATCAGTGCTGCTTTCACTCTGATCAGTGGAATAAAGCACCTGAAACGTTCAGGAGTCAGGCAGACCGAGGCAGATGGAGGCAGCCTCAGAGCCCTCCCTGTGTCTCCCCGGGGCTCCCTGTCAGGTCAACAGCAACCCCGTTCCTGTACCTCTGGCCACTTTTGCGGCTCCATTGCACGGCGCCTCTTTAAGCTGCGGCTCCCTAACTGCTGAATCTGCATGACTGGCTGCACTTGATTCAGAACTTATTTTAATTGAATGTCGCCGCCGTTAATGGGCAGAGTATGGTTTTTATTTGGCGCTCAGTAATAATCGGAGGCACCGAGGCGTGTCCGTGAGGATCCATCCTCTGCGACATCAGCAGATTTTTCCTTTCCCTCTCTCCCCCTGAGTCACCTTATTGACATCCATTTCCTCGCACCGAGGATGTCGGCCCGAATATCCCCACTCTCCAAAACCATTTTCCGAGAGCCGTAAACAGAATCATTTGGTCGGGGAGCCTGACGAGGTCTCCGGCCTCCATTGGACCCGAACGAGCTCGGCTGACGGCTCACGGACTCCTCTCATCAGTCAGGACGTAAATTCTGTTGCCCGGGCCATTGTTGTCTCATTTGTTGTTTGCTTTGTTCGTCCGCTACATTTGCTTGATCGTCTGCCGTACTTGTTTGTTTGTTATGTTATGGAATCAGAGGAGCCTTCTAAAAGCCTTCAGGAGGTTTGCAGCCTCGGGGAAGGTGCTGTCAGCAGCCCGGCGTGGACATCTACTCATGGAAAGAGACGTGCAGGGCAGACCGGTGCCTTTCACCTGCCATGCAGTGCTTGTACCATGTCAGTTATGCACAACACATTTCTGTCAGTGCTGTGGATACAGAAGCACGACACTGGGCAGTGACACTCACAGGTGAAGGCAAACTGTTCACAGTTCAGCTGTGACGTCACTCCTGATTCTCTGGCCGTTCTCCTGACTGGCAGTGAGGCTATTCATTGACAGTTTACCTTTATTAAGTTGGACGGACGGAGGTGACATCTTGCAAAATGAGTTTGGCAGGCTTTGTCTTCTATGTCTGCATTTAAAAAGTTTGATCCACAGCCGTAAGTGGAGGGTGACGTCTTGCGGAGGGTGACGTCTTGCAGGAAAGGCGCCATAGAGGCTTCCTCCATGTGGCAATAGTCAGCATTTTCTCTCCTTTTTAGATTGAATTGCTAAGGACGCTAATTGAATAGCTTCATCAACCGAGCAGTTTCCGTGCGCGCCTCCACCAGGAGAGAGGCCGCCTTACATCTCCGCGACAAACAGCCGGCGCTCTTCTTTAGATGTAGCACATATGCTAAGCACCGTCAACGTTATCGCGCGGGACTGAATGGCCAAGCGAGGCTTCGGGAGGCGTGAGGTTGTTGTGTAACACATGGTAACTGGCACCTTGTCATCATAATGAATCAGGCTGTGCTTTATCCTTCGTCATAATCGAATCACATTCACACTCTTATAGCCAGTTAACCATCATTTATGCTGAGCGGAAGGAGTAAAATTACTGGGTGACTTAAATAATCATTCAGGAGGCGGAGGAAGATACGAAAATTACTTTGACAGAAATTATGTCTATTGTTTATATAGCCGCAGACGGGGACGGAAGAGGATTTTATGTAATTTAAATTGGATGGGAACAACGAAATGTGATGGAAGGTCTAATTATCACTCTGGTTCCTTTCCTCTGCTCTTGAAGACACACTTCGCTGAAGCGTTGCTGTCAGGCAGCTTCCCGAAGTTCCGCTTCACTCTGCCTCGAATATCGACAAATATAGGCAACGCTTCTGGTTATTAAATAGTGAGTGAAGATGGACCGAGGTACCTGCCCTTGAGTAGATCCCAGCCTGAGGTAGTGAAGGCTTACCCCAAAAATGGGGGATTCGCACCAGCCTGAGTGAGTCTGAGATCACTTAGTAGCACCCCCCAAAGCAGATGTAGGAATGCTTGACTTCCAGCCCCTCTTCACGTCACTTTCAAAAAGGACTTTTTATTTAATCTAGATAGAATCTGGTATGTGTGTTACTTCAGAATCCGATCAAAGAGCGGCAGTTAAATGAGCCTCAGGTCACGTCACTCTAGACCGGCGTGATCTCTAACGATGCTCTGAAAGACGTAACAACATTTTCAGTCTGTGGGCTTGCATTGTTCTTTTCTTTATGTAACATCTTTCATTTATCCCAACAATAAACAGTTAAAAAGCCAGGAGATATTTAACTCTCAGGTAGAAGACGACGGGGTCATGTGACTCTCTTCTTTAGTGTATGGAAGTCGCAGAGGAGTTTCAGAGTGGGAAGAGGACGTGTTTTTCAGCTCGCCCTGAACTCACGGCTCTTTTCGTCTCACTTTGCTGTGATTCAGATGCAGGACTGCAGGTGTGACCTTTATTTTCAGGTGGCAGGCTGGGCTTGAGGAGGTGGATGGTTGGGGAGGGGCGGGGAGGTCATTCCTGTGACCCCTGTGCTGGTCATTCAATTTCCTGCAGTGGAACGGCTTTTGTACCATTTAACTGGGTACTGCTTCTGAATTATTATCCAGCTACATAGGGGATGTGTGTAATATGGCTTTTAAAAGATTATATCATTTAATTTTCTGGACCTATGACCAGTAGGTTGTTGGTTCACACATTGCTAAACAAATGTGCATAAAGCTTCCTAATTGGTCACTGGAGAAAGAAGACAGGTCCCTGCCACAGCGATGTGGCATCGTCACCGGGCTGTCAGCTGTCGGCCGACATAGTTTGCTTAATCATTAACGATATCAGTATGGCTGCATAACGAGCTTGGGCTTCCATCCAGGGGCACGAGGAGACAATCAGGGAAACGATTTATTCTCTGGAGACGTTCTTCCTGGAACGGCCACCTGCCTCCCACCAAACGCCCCCAGTGGAAATGCTTGCATTTTGTTTGCTCTGCTGGTTGTGAAATGGCTCGCAGGATGCAGCTCGGGTGAACCTGAGAGCACCTCAGGGACGAGTTTTTTTTTGGTGGGGGGGGGGGGCTCTTCAGAGGACACTTAAAACCATTAGGTGTTACGATAATCGACAAAAAAACGCACCGTAAAACATCTGCCGTGCCTCTGTTTTGTTCGGGAACATTAGGCCACACATATTGGTCTTTTGTTTGATTACATCGAGGTGACTGCAGGCAGGTTGGTTGACCCAGTGGTGTTGGATGAAGGTTGTTTTTGGGTCCAGGCTGAAAAGCACTCTCCTCAGTCTGTGATGGACCCAGCTGTCGACTGGTGGGCGGGTCTGTCACTGCCGGCCCCTCTGTGGCAGAACAGTGTGTATCTGTGTAATCAAAACAATCCTCTTGGAGCAGGCAAACTGCATGGCCGCCCTCTGTGTCACTCGCATTTTGTTGCTCTTACGTTAGACTGTCGGGTGTGATTTCCGTTTACGGTCTCTGTCTGCATGTGTAAACTGTCAGTAACGCAGCACGTCCCTAAAAACAGCCTTCATGTCCCCTAGCACTTAACTGTTTTATTTTGTGCAATCTCTGAAACTTTAAGGTTCATCTCTTCCATGTCAAGGTGGTCTTTGCGCCCCGGTGTTGAATGTTCAGCTGGCAGACTGCATTCAAATTGAAATAAGCCGCATTGAGTAATTTCCGGAAATTTGCAGTAGCTGAAAGAGATCCTTGACTGGCAGTATAAATTTCTAAGGGTTTAATATTTCATTGTCATGGCACCATTGTACTGTGAACTTAAGGAAATTAAACAAGATCCATTTGTTTTGGTTAAATAAGCATCATTGAGGGCCAGTAAAATCATACTTTTTTTGATCGATATTAATATTTTAAGGCGTCACTTTCAGACTGACATAAAATCTGCTTTTTAGTTATGTGAATATGGCGGGGGGTGGGTTCACCACATAATCCTCACTAAATATTGCTTCATGTGAATGCATAAGTTGTTCTAAAGATGTTCACTGGTACCCCAAGGCCGCTGTTTCGCAGTGAAGCGCGACCTCGTGGTGCCAAGCTCACGGCTCTCGGTGGGGCCGCCAGCTGCCTGTCTGCACACGAGCTGCTTCGAGCCACTGGGTTACAGCTCTGTAACTCACTTCCTCCTTCTCTGGCGCCACCTTGAGTGAGAGGTGTGGGGTACACCCAGTGTAGCATGGAGCCTCGCGTTGGCACGCATCCCAATGGCTGGGGGGCAGGAAGCCGTGACCAGCAGCCAGCCGGCGCCGTGAAGTCACATCGCTAAAAAAGGTGGCTGCGCGGAGGGTGGCGCTGCGGGAAATGGCACCCGCCCGCTTCAGGGCAGCTTCTCACCCCATAAAGAGCTTCTGCACTCTTTATAAATAGAAAAATATCATATGTATGTAGTCTAACTGCATGTTTATGGACTGTGGGAGGATAGGAGAGTACCAGAGGAAGAACACGCAAACTCCACTCACATTCGGGGATTCGAACCCACAACCCTGCAGGCAACACTGCTACCCACAGTACCCAGTGTTTCTTTAATTTGTTTTTGTCTAATTTCTTTCCTTTGTAACTACAGTAGCACCAAAAATATACTAATCAGTTACACCTTAAATCATTGCTGAGTGCTCCGTAACATTTACTGAATGCCTGTCTGCTGATTTCATGTGCAGCTTATGAATTTGCTTCAGAAAATCCTGCTGATTTTGGTGAAAGAGGGAGAGTGACATATTAAGAATGGTGATTACGGTTATTCATCTTCTGGCAAGAACCAAATCAAATCACCTCACGTCTGTGAAAGGTTGCTTCCGTGGAAACTTGTGACCTAGTTTTCTCGGTGTACGGGGGGGAGAAATATCATATATTTGTGGCTTTTTTCTTATTAACCAGAAGAAAAGACTTTGCGTTTGTTACTGCTGTTAATGAAATTATATATAAAATATAAACATAAAATTAATTGCTAAATATATTTGTCTTAGCATTTCGTAAATTGAAAACGGTAACGGCCTGAATCAAATCCCTTGGCTTCCTGGAGGACGGGAAATCATTGAGCTGGAAATAACTCTGAGTAAGTAATGAATAATAAATGCAATATGAAAATATTTTTAAAGCAAGTGGATGATTGTGGGAGGTCAGGATGGGCATGTGGATCTCGGACTGCTGGACCAGCCATGTCCTAAATCTCCATTTTTATGTTTTGAAGGGGAAGGATGATTCAGTGGCACCCGAAGAATCCGATTCCGGATTAAACCAAACACTTAATATGCAGACTGAAATCCAGATCCCTTTTATGCAGAAGTTGCACCTCCCAAAACATGGAGGAGTGAGGTCAAGCAGACAAAGAGCGGACTGTGATGAGGCGGCAGGCTGACAGAACCCCCTGGCAGTTTTTTTTTTGGCAGCTTGCGCCAGATTCGAGATGTTGTGGAAGATGAGGTCATCGCTTTGGCAGCCTAAGGGAGAATCACCGAGAAAGAAGAGGTGCTCGGTGTAGTAGGCATGTGTGAGGCGAATGACGCAGAGGAGTACGGTGTGAAAATCAAACCAAACAGCAGAGCCTGTCTCCCCGCGGGATTCTGCCGAAGAACCATTCATTATTCACTGCAGTTATTCATTAAGTAAATAAAGTTATTCACTCATAATTTAGGCAATGGGGCACGCCGCCGTTCGCTTATAAATACACGTTTTGAGGCGACCTAAGAGAGTGCACAGTGATCCTTAATACAGATCAGTTTTACCACGTAGGTGGTGCAGATTTCTCTGAGAGGAACCTTTCTGAAAATCATTCTGAAATCATTCTCTAAAATTGTTTATCGATATCTCACTCGGGTCCTCAGGCATGGGTGGAGAGGCCTGTCGATGGCGGGGGGGTTAAATGTCAGACGTGCTCAGTCATTCCGAGTTGATGGGAACGTAATGAGGCCACAAGGGTGGGGGGGGGCCATAGCGATGGATAGACACCCATTTTCATTCTGCCGCTCTGATAAATACCTGGCCTTCCTTCGCTCCCATTGGCTGCTTGCTGACCACCCCCGTGTCACAGGACAGGCTGATATATTTACGTATTTGGCGGTGTTGTTGAATATTCATGAATATGACAGGTCACTGTGGGGCTCACTGGGCCATATGTGGATGGCAGAAGAGCCCTACAGTCTCCCTGGTGTTACATGGTTATGGAGCAGACACCTGTATGCTCTTTCTGCTCTTTAAACCATTTCTCTGCCTGGGGCAGATTACTGGCACAGTGGATGCCTACTCTGACTGTCCAGTTCCTCTGTTACTTTTCCCCCTAGTGGCCGCCTATGCGAACTACAAGCCCCTTCTATATAACGCATGCTTAACGTGTTTTAATAGACAGGCTGAGATCTCGCTCCTAAATGCATGTTTGAATTACTTCTAGTTGAAAGTTATCCATCATTGCGACTTGATAGCTATTTTTATGCATGTTCCCCCAGAACGTTCCGGGGGGCGCCAGGCGTCAATTTCTTCGGGTTCAGAGACTGGAGCTTCAAAGGTAGCTTAGCGGCTGCGTATGCCACAGCCCGTCCTCTTTCCTGTGGATGCTGGAATTGGATTTCCCGAGAAGCACCTCTTCACCACCAGAAGGGCAGACGTACCTCTAAAGTGAGAATTGGGCCGGTGAGACCACCATCTGTCTCAGGCGAGGAGGTCAGGTGACTCAAATTTTTGGTGCCGATTGGTTCCACCTGTTCCTTCTTCCCAGGTTCCCTTTTCGTTTTGATCACAATCCAAAGCTTCCCCCCCCCCTTCATGTTGGACGTCTTTTCTTTGACACCATTGCGTGAGGAGTGTTCATCTTCCTTCCCATCTGGTTGAAATTACTGTTTACTTTTGCTTATTATTTATTTATTATTTATTTACTCTTTTTATGTCTATTCATGTTCCTTCGCGTCTTCTCTCCCTGTCCTTGAAAAGGGAATTCCAACAAAAAACTTTCCCATTCTGAAACGCTCGTGTTGCATGGTTGATTTTCGTTAGTCCTGCTCTGCTAAATGTTTCGTCAGCGATTAAAGGTCAAAGGCTAACGGAGTAACGGCGCTATTGCACTGATCTAGTCCGTCAGACTCATTCCTGCTAACATAATAGTGCCTATTGCACAGGTTGAAAAGTGCAATGTTTGTCTTCCCGCATGGATTCCTGTTAGGCAAACGCACAGTGTTTTGTCTCTAATTCGTGGACAGCTGTGGAAGCTTTGGCATTTCGCGCCGACGGGGCGTTTTGAGACTGAGAAGTGATAGGGAAGCGATTAATATGAAGCTAAATGCTGTTACCAATTTGCACATTCACCTTTAGCTCACGCTGTAGGGACATTTCAAGACACGTTCGCTTACGACTTGTCGTCAAATGCCACAAAGCCCCCTCTCATCGCAGTGGAGTTAACATCCTTCTGCTTACCTTTTGGGTATTCAGTGTAACGTATAAGTCTTGACGTGTGACGGCCAGGGGAGCATGTGGGGGGAAAACCCTGGGCAAATACAACCTGCCAGCGCCGCTGTGTAACTCCATCAGGGTCTCCGAAATCTCTCTGATTGGTTTGGGATGCCTGACTCCAAAAGGGCCCTAATGAAAGCGGGAAGAGCGGCGGCAGGCAAGACTAAAGGAGGACTGATTTTCTAAGCATGATGCAAAAAAGAGCACTTTTATAAACATTTCTGTCCTCCTAATGGCACTTTCTTCTTATTTTCCCCAACATTATTTACAGACTCATTTGAATAAAGTGCCAAAATCAAAATAAATTATTGATTAAAATTCAAAATTAGGAGACGTCCATAATAATCATTCCTCTCGGCAATCTTGTTCATCTGTCTATTAATTAGCCACACACTGGAATTTTCTCATAAATAATTACGACTGGGGGGTGCAGCTCTGCTCGCTTTGCTGGGAAAGAGGTTTCCAGGACTACAGTTTCCGTACCTGAATGCAATATTTTGAACACAATAAGCCAGTAACTGGGTTAAGCTGTTTTTTTTTGTGCAGGTTGAGGACTGTGAGAGACAGAATTTACTGTAAGACTTTGAAGTCGTGGGCAAATTCTTGCAGGGTATTTAAGAAAAGCCACTTAAGTAGAATTACTTCAGTGCGTATCTGTCTTTATATAGGGTAAACATGTGTGAGTGTAAGCTAAAGGCTCCTCTAAAAGCATCTGCTTAGCAACCAAATGGTCTAAATATATCCCGTTCAAGAGAACAAGATCTATGCTGAATGGAAATACTTGTGTTTTTTTTTCCACAAATAGATTAACATTATTCTCATTTCTCAGAAAATAACGATAATAATATGCTAGGAAGCGGCATAGAAGTAACATTTTGCAGAAACTTATAATATACAATGTTGACCCCTATAAGGAAAAAGTGTTGTCCTGTGCAAATGGGAATTCTTTGCTAATTTAATCTCTGCATGTAAATTGATGATCCATCCAAATTGCTGATCTTAGTTTAAACAACTTTGAAAGTACGTATGATTTCAGAGACATTAATGGCAAGACTAATCATTGAGAAATAATTAGGAATAATGAAATCACCAAATGTGAGGTAGGAAATAATATCAGAGGTTCCATCTTTCCTGAGGTAAATGATCTGTGATGCTGAGTCTCATTAACCGTTCAAGGTTATGGGCGCCCAAGTCTCAGGCACTTAGATCACAGCACCATGCTGCAGGCAATGAAAAGAGGATGAATATTTTCCTTTTGAAGGTGAAAACCTGAGAAATGCAGGTCTTTAGCTCTGAGAGCCGCTCTGGGCTGATGCAAAATGCAGGTCAACTGTCTCCTTTGAAGCTTTAGGATCCACTTTGGAGATGAAGAGTATGTGAAGATGGCTACACTCTGTTTGTAAGGGTGGCTAGGAGTTTGTAAAATCTTTGAAAGTGATTGCACAGCCTATTTCCTGCCCACACTTCTCCCACGCACACAAAAGTCCTGGGGTGCAGAAGAATGACATTTGCTCCTCAGGGTCTTTGGGAGTAATTGAAGCCATCAATAGCCACCGAAATCTCGAGTGGGACCTGATGCACCAGCTGTTCTCTGCCGAACCCCAAGACCTTCATTCACACCATGAAACAGAGAAGCCCCCTCATTCGCAGGAAGAGAGCCGAAAGGGGTGAGTGTCGGCACCTCCTGTGATAATGGCTTTGTTTCACAATGTCAAAATGCTCTCTAATTCACTCTAGTTTTACTGTGAAACCAGAATACCCCCCCCCCCCGCCCCCTTCGTTTTCCACATTAGTAAGGGTTGTGTCTCTCAATAATACAGCTTCTGCGTTACTTCTTTCACTCTCATTAAGAGACTTGTCTACCGACTGTGAAAAATGCCTTATAACGCTGTCTTAGGCGTCTCACAGTGTGGACATGGCAATTT
>JAODJX010000020.1:14771502-14791036 GCA_026776945.1 Isichthys henryi | reverse complement strand
GACCCAGGCGGAAACTCGAACCCGGGTCCCAGAGGTGTGAGGCAACAGTGCTAACCACTGCACCACCATGCCGCCCCCAATTGTGCATCTACTGAATAATTAATCACGTAACTGATAAAGAAATGTCAGGTAAATTTTTTTTTTTCCACATTCAGAAAATCATTTAATTTAATTTTGCGACTCCTCCCAATTATTTGGAACGCACTATTTGAGAACCACTGTTCTATCAGAAAATTCACACTCGCCCCTATTTGTAAATTAGTGTCCCTTCATGTGCCGCGTCTTCAGCTTAAATGTTGATAGATTTCTCCTCATGTTTGCCTGATTTGTCATCATGTCCAGAGGATGCAGTTTTATGATCATCATTCGTGGTGGCTGCTGCTGATAGGTCATGGGCTGCGTTATGCTGCTGACCAATAACACTAAAGCCTGCAGCAGCTAAACTTCACTGCAGTGGCCGTAGGGTCTGGCCATCTGCTTAACATGTAACCGTCCTTGATATGGACACTTAGAGGCTGCCGTCTTACTTTTACTCGCACTTTAATGGGTTTCTAAATGCTTACTCCTTGTCCTCTGTGACAGTGTTCCCCACCCAGCCGTCAGGGGTGCACTCCTGGTAAGGAAACTGGAAGGGAGCAAAAACACTGATCTGAGGACTGAGGACCAGATTGGGAATCACTGCTCTATGACCTTGTTGACTCACCTTGAAGGTATGGTGTGAACACTAAACATGCCCATTTTGCAACTGAAAAAATGGAAATATGCGTATTTCAAGAGTCCCTTCCTGCTTTGCGTCTACGTTTGCACTCCATTTTTAATGTGTTCCATTTAGGTTTTATTGGTTTATCTCGCTTAGCTGCCACCAAGTAGCAGCGCCGCACAGCCTCGCAAAAGGCCTCCAGATTCACACCTTTTTCCTGCATTTTTTTTCCCCACTTCCCATTCTTTATCCCATGAGGTATTCCCAGTCCTCCGAAGGATCTGGGGTGTGAATCTGGTGGGGAGGGGGGTGGATTAACAGCCTTTTATTGGAATGCAAACAGAGCAAGGTCACTGTAATTAAAAAGTGGGGAACGCTGTGCAAATGATATTCCTCTGTGCATCAGCAAATCCGAAACACTCCAAATTCAGTGCTGGCATGGAAGAACGATACTGGGAAAGGCTGAGGGCCACTCAGGTATTCTGCAGGGTTGTTACTGTTGATTTTTTTTAATTTAGTCTTTATTTTTATATTTATATTCATTACAATTTTCGTTTGAAATCCAGTTTAGTTTTACTTGGTTCAGTTTCCTCAGTGTAGATTATATTAGTTTTTATTTTGAAATATTTCTGTTAAGTTTTTCTGTATTTTAGTTTCAGTAATTTTATTTCTGTGGATAGACTGAACGTTGTAGAGGCTGTTTCATTGTGCCTGATCTTTAGAGATTCCCCCATAAACACACAGACCACATTAAGTACTAATGTCCTGGAAATGTTGTGTTCTGGGTATTATTACTGCTAATGAAAGATAAACAAATAACAACTTTAGCTAAATAGCATTTAAAATAACAAAGTATTTCTTATTTTTTCAGCTAGCTTTTGAAAAGTATATATTGTTTTCATTTAGTTGTAGGTTTTTTTAAATTTTATTTTTATATACCTTATTTTATTTCCATTTCTTATGGTTTGAGTTATCGTTAATAGTAACCATGGTGCTGCTGATGGATGGATGGATCTTGGGTAGCGTGGTGATTTCAGAGCTGGTGGGTTGTGGGACTCATATCCTGTGAGCCTGAAAACATTCATCCATCCCACAGTCCCAAATACACAGTGTAAATGTCTTTGTATGGTCCTTTAATGACTGAATGTCTGCCCTGTGATTGGGTGGCTGTGAAGGATTGATTGATCTTATTGGTTCTACACAAGCTTATTAATATGTAACTAAACCAGATTCCTCATTTGATCATACGACTGAAATAATATCAAATAACTATAAACAACTTGTGTTATATGTTACAGAATTACTTTGACTGTAGACAGCAGTGTGAATGGTATAGATTATATTTTAACTGAAACCATGCTGAATTCTGAGTTCTCATTTCTACATAAATATCCATGCATATCTTCATACATATGTAAGGGAAATCACTTGTGTGTACGCAGTAAATGGTTATCTGTTCCAGAAACAGCTGAACTGCCTTTTAGCAAGCTTGGCACGGACTTACAAATCATTGTTATTTTAATGCAATTAATGCATTAGCTCTCCAGTCTTGTGGCAAATCAGAATTATGGGTTCCTCAAAAAGCGTGATTTGTCTACATATAAACCATTAATCCACAAAATGTAATGTCATGATGTCTGCTGCTGCTTGACAGGCCATGGCAAGTAGCCAAGTGTTATGTGATGTAATAACGTTCGTTGCTCCCTAACACACCATGTTAAGTAGTCAAGCTTTATGTGATGTAATAATGTTCAGTGCTCCTTGACACTCCGTGTTAAGTAGCCAAGGGCTTTGTGGCCATTTTTGTGATGTCGCTGTCTCTGCAGTAAAAGAGAAAACTCAGAATGAAATATGAACACGGTTATGAACACTAAAAAATGCAGTGTCCACTGGATGCGTTCAGTAAATTTAGGGGGGTTCGCATATGGGCTGAAGACCTGTCCAGGTGCTGCCATCTGACACGGCAAATGTCGTTTCACAGGATCAACCCCAATTCCCCCCCCCCCCCAAAAAAAATGAAATTCACCAGCAGTTCCTGCTGTTTGTTTTTCCTCTGTGGTCACTCAGTGAAAGTGGCACCACTGAGATCACATGGTGACGAGTGCTGGCCCATGCAGCACTGGGGAAACAGAGAGCCGCTCACTGAATCTGTGTAACTGGATGCGGCAGAGGGGGCTGCAGCCAAGCTGGCTGCCCTTGTTCCTCCAGCTGCCTGCCTCTGATGCACACACCCTCTGTGGGGTTGAGGACATCTCCAAGGCTGCTGTTGCTTCACTCTCCTGGCCTGTCAGCCAGCCATTGGGCCTCCCTGCATCTGACTGCTTCTCATAAGTGCTCTGGAGCCATAATGCATCAGGACTTACTTGCGCTGTCCTGCGAGGAGATGGACTTTGCAGAGAATTATCAAATCAATAGGCACTTTATATCTAATTTGCCTAATACTTGCTACTTGCATCTTAATACATATTGGCTTAATTTCTCACTGTTTGATGGCACCCAGAAGGATCACATTTTTGCATATACTTCTTGTAATTAAAGGGCGGGGGACTGGGGGGCTGCAGTGTTTTTCTAGGGCAGCTGTTAGTTGGGATGGCTGCTTCTCACTGCTTCTAGCATGGCTGCTCCTCACTGCTTCCTAGCGGGTCTGCTCCTCACTGCTTCCTATCCGGGCTGCTCCTCACTGCTTCCTATCCGGGCTGCTCCTCACTGCTTCCTAGCGGGACTGCTCCTCACTGCTTCCTATCCGGGCTGCTCCTCACTGCTTCCGGCGGGGCTGCTCCTCACTGCTTCCTATCCGGGCTGCTCCTCACTGCTTCCTATCCGGGCTGCTCCTCACTGCTTCCGGCGGGGCTGCTCCTCACTGCTTCCTAGCGGGACTGCTCCTCACTGTTCCTGGCAGGACTGCTTCTCATTGCTCCCGGCTGCTCTCCACAGCTCGGAGGACAGGAAATGAGTTTTGGGCAGGTGCCCAGGTTCACCTGCATCCAGGCCTGCTTGTGCTTCCGTTCTGCTGATGAAAAGTGGCCAAATGATCATGTGAGAGCGCAAAACGAGTCCCCCCACCCACAAGTGAGAGCCCCTCTTAGAGGGGGGGGGGTAGAGGCTGGGCTGGCCAGGAGGGCAGGAAGCCATTTTCCCCCCAAACCTGGGCTGGGTGAGCCTTTCTGCTTACATCCAGCACATGTTGGCTCATGATCCATGTCCCTTGTTTTTGGCCGGAGAGGAGGTACACTCTAGCCAAATGTTACCATGGCAACCAAGCCTGGACCACACCTGTGGTACCCCAGTTCATCCTGTCCACTTGGTTTGAGTGCACTGGGAGTCCGGTGAGACCCAGTCAGTGAGAGGAACCCGGCGACTTTAACCATCTTATGCAATTGCTTTAGAAAGAAAATATATTTAAAAATAACGGCACAGTCCAAGGGAAGCATAAGTGCCTTGGAGAAACAGAATGAAATGAAGTCAGGACTGTGTGGCCTGAGATTGCAATTTTGGCATGTGACCCCCGCAGTCTGTCTCGTCACCGCCCGTCAGACTGGCCAGCGGGGGCCCCCTGCTAGCGGAGCACCTTCCTGCAGAGGCGGCAGTGCTACAAATCTCTGCAGCGTCAGCGGGAGCGCCCAGGACGACCCTTTAACGTATCAGAAGGGAGGAGGGGAGAAGGGAAGGATCCAATTAACATCGGGCATCGGATAAGGACGCGCCAGACGGCGCGATAACCCCTGACCCGGCTGATGTGTGGAGGTGTAATTACCTCTGAAGGCAGAGGGGCCGCGTGTGGAGAGGCTCTCTGTGACAGCAGCGGCCGCCCGAGAAAGGCGGTCGGTTAATGAGCAATTTTTTTTTATCACAGTGAGTGTGGAAATCCTGGATGTCCTATTGCTGGTCATGATGGAGGTCCATAGGAACACCTCTAAATGAAACCCCCTCTGGCCAGCATCTCCGTTGCTATTGGATACCACTGTTGCCATCACGCCAGGCAAGGATAGCGTGGAGTGTATTGCACACCAGTTTCTTCATTTCACCTCCTTTTTCTGGGTATGCGCTCAGTAGAAAATACAATAAAAGTTAATAATTTAAATCTTACCCAGATGTGCAAGTTCCTGTTTACTGCTATTTTGGTCCAAAGCCCCCTGCATCTTAATACCTCATCGTCTGCCTGACTGCCCTCTGGCGTCATTACAAGGCCGTTATTAGGCCTTTCGCTCTGCTGCCGCGCTTCCCTCTCATATTCTCACCCTCCTCATGCAAGGAAGTCAAATCTGAGGTTGGAATTAAGAGGCAGCCAGAATTCTTTCCTTCCTTCCTTATTTCCTTTCATCCATCCATCCATCTCAGTCAAAATGATGTCCTTCCTTCCTTTCCATCCATCCATCCCTCTTCGTTCAGTCTTCCATCCACCCGTTGAACATGGCTGACTTAACTTTGTTCTTGTCTGAAGCAGGTTAAGGTACAAGGCTGGGGAAGACCAGGATTTTTCTTTTAATTATGGTTTTAAACATACTACTCTGTCTGCATGTGTTTGTATGTCTCTTTGCATATTTATTTCAGTGCCACCTGCTATCTCTTTATTTAGGTATTAATCAGTTTCAGTTTCTTCAGTGTGAAAGCAACACACAATATATGCTTCTTGGAATCAAAGTTCATCAGTTTAAGAACTCAATAAACCCGGGTGGCATGTCAAACTGGAGGGCTGCCTTTTACCTCTGGAAGGGCGCCCTCCGCTGGGGTCCGTCTGTCACTGGCGGTGGATGGACTTGTCGTCTTCCCAGGCCGCCCCCAGCCTTGCCCGTCAGTTTACTCGCTAATGACGGCATGTTATTGAGCAAAATCATTTCGTCCCTTGCAGGAAGGGTGTTTTCCCCAGGCATTTTAGCCTATTAAATATTTATGTTCAATAAATATTCAGTAGCGAATAAGGGATTACATTAGAAAGGCTCACACCAGAATGAATTACTTTACTCGCAACGGGAAGGAAGAAAACATGCTTGGGAACCTGGTTGTTGGTTGTAGTGTTTATGTGAGGAATCGGAGGTGACAGCTGATTGGCCGACAGGGCGCCCCTCTGTGTGTGAAGCAAACAGGACGGATTTAATGCACATGTTCAGCAGCTCGGCTATAAATCCTAGATTTCTGGAGAGACATGTCTCGTCACACGCCCATAGCTGTCGAAAGTAGAATTTCATCCTTGGGTAACTGTTACAATTAATACTGAATAATTATTGTCTCAAATGTCTAATATTTCCTTATTTTCAAAAACTCTGCTAGTTGTTTCATGTGACTTGACCCCCACCCCCTTTAGCAATATACAAAAAACCCCAGACCCACCCGGAACACTCCAGTGCAGATGCAGATTGAGGGGCCAATAATAGTTATTACTGTAACACACCAGCGTGGCAGCTTGAAAACCGCCTGTCGCCCCCCCCCCCTTCAATCGACAAGGTCACACCATCTCCCCTGGATGGAGCCTCCAGGCTTCAAAATCTGGGACTCGATGAGGAAAATCGTGGTGCGGTCATCCTACGCTAATGTCGGATACAAGGAAGCGGGGGCCGTGGAGGAACAGGAGGGAGCTAGAAGGTAAGCGTTCCTCTCATAGGTCTCTGGGTGTGTACTACACGACATGGAAATGCCAGATACACAGCTGGTGTTTCGAGGGATTTCATTCCACCACAACATTATTTAATATAACATTGTGTAGAGCCTGCTTAGCTGTTCTTTTGACAATAGTAAGCAAGAATAAAGGTAAACAGGTTAAGAGATATAATGCAGAACAGCTTCAGGTTTTTGTCTTTGTCTTATATCTTCCTAGGCGGCCTTATTATTCTCTCTCATATCTTGAAAGTTCACTGGTAATTATTTTTCATAATGTATTTGCTGACCTGTGCTTTCATATAGGAGTGAACTCCAAAAGATTAAAATCACTGCACTTCTAATAAGGTTTAATAACTAACACAGCTAGACATTACAGGAATCCAGGCTAATTACCTTAAGTACTGTTCCATCTCGGACTGCAATGTCTGCTGCTTATGATCTCATTCCCTACAAAATATTTTGTCTTATGTCATCAAATAATGTTTAAGGTGCAGTATGGATCCTGAGCTAAGTTTGTGAAAAGGATGAGAGACGATGTAAAGCGCATGAATAAAATATGGACCTTTTTGAATTTGCTTTGTATGGAACAGGTGATATTAAGGTGGTAAAATGCTGTATCTTACGGCTCTGAGTAAATGAGAGGGACTTTCGGGAAAGTTGTAAATGTGTGGGCATCTTCTCACTGTGGGCCTGAGGAAATCAGCCTTGTTGGGGGCTTTCAGACAGACTGTCTGCCGGATCCCGGGGTCTGAGGTGTTAAGGACACCGTTTATATGTGAGCAGGGATTTGCATCTGCCTGAATACCGGCCGCATCCCTGGTACCGCAAGGCAAAGGCGGCAGCAAAAAAACAGAGTAAGAAAATAAAATTCTGCAGCGCTGTTGACAGGTTCTGGTCCTGGCAGGGCCGGGTACGTTTGCCCCCGCTTGACTCCGCCTCACTGTTTGCCCCCGCTTGACTCCGCCTCACCGTTTGCCACCGTTTGCCCCCGCTTGACTCCGCCTCACCGTTCACCCTTGGCTCCCTCTTGAACGCGTGTCCTGGGCGGCCGTGGATCTCGGAAGGTGGTCAGAAACGCCTGCCGCTCCGGCTGCTGTATGAATAGCTCACTTTGTGTGAAGCCACAATCTATCCCAAGGGAAGAAACAGTATCGTCTCCTGCAAATCATGGCTCATCAGTTTAATGCTGATTATTAAACTTGATTATTAAAACCAAATGAAGCGCCGGCTGGCTGGGCAGTGGAGCAGTGGAGTCGACACCCTGACCCTCTGCCTGTGGTGTTTGCATGTTTTCCCGTCTTGTAATCTTGTTGTTTATGGCTTGGCCTGCAGGTTCACGGTGGCCCTCTCTTGGATAAGCTTGACTTTTCAGCTAGACTATATATTGGGGGCATGGTCGAGTTGTAAATATAATCCACAGGGGTTAGTGGAGTCAAATATTTGTGGACAGGGGGATCCAGACAGTAAAATTTGCTGAGTGGGGGATGGTGTGTTTTCAGATGCTTTCCTATGAGGGGTGGCATCCTCTCCTATCCCATGGTAACTGGAGCCCTGATTAGAGCTTCTTGACCGCTCCTTGTAAGTGTAACGTTCAGATGTGTTCACTTGTGCTGAAGCCAGCGACAGGTGGTCATCTTCTACTTCTGCTTACCCCGGCAAGCAGTGGGTTTGCGAGGGGAACAGCCTCAGGTGCGGGAATAGCCCAAGGGGAACAGCCCCAGGCGCGGGGAGCAGCCTAAGGGGAACATTCCCAGGCACGGGGAACAGCCCAATGGAAGGGGAGCAGCCTAAGGGGAACAGTCCCAGGCACAGGGAACAGCCCAATGGAAGGGAAGCAGCCTAAGGGGAACAGTCCCAGGCACGGGGAACAGCTCCATGCATGGGGAGCAGCCTGAGGGGAATGGCCACAGGCGCGGGGAACAGCCCAAAGTAAGGGGAGCAGGCCAAGGGAAAAGTCCCAGGCACGGGGAGCAACCCAAGGGGAACAGCCCCTGGTGACCAGGCCAGATATGTTGCTCTAAGGTTTGCAATAAAAACAACCAGAGATTGTCTGCCTACTTGCTTCTGATGTAATACAAAAATTTTACCTCTAAGAGAATTGTCCGGCAGAAGAGAGGCATCATATTGCTTGTTTTTATCAATAATATTTTACAGTGTGTAGAGGCTGCAGGGAGTCGCCGGCCTCGGAGCAGCCCTGTCTGGGGTGTAGCTTTGGCACTGTTTGTCAGTTTGCCTCATCCTTGCTGTGTTTGCGTGGGTCTTTATGCCATCAGTACTGTAGTTGCCTGGCTCCGCTCCTGCTTGTCCTAATGCTTTCTTGTCCACTCTCACTCGCTACTGCACTGCAAACCACAGAATCATTATTGTAGTTGTTTTGGTTGCCTGCCAGATTTACCCAAAATTACTTGCGCTTTTTACTCATCACTACAGCTGCATATATCACTATGCCAATTCTGGTTAAGCTCTCCTGAGAATTTGATCGAATTTCACACTCGTTTGCTTTTCCTGACCGCTACACTGGCGCAGATAAAACGCAGATATTTATTGTTGCGTTTATTGTTGGTCAGTGAATGGCATCGATAAAGGCTCTTAGTCAGCTAAGCACTGCCAAAGACGACAGCAGCAGCATAACAATTAGCCGTTCCCTCAGTATACAGAGAGGATATGAACGATTACACTCGGTAGTAATTACTGTCAAGGGCCCTTACTGATTTGGGAGTTTTCAGCCATAATCTCCCGTGTTGTATGAATTTTGGCCGTCCACCTCCGATCCGTCTCCGGGCTGGTGACTCCGCTCCTGCCTCCCTCAGCAGATGAGTGATGAGTCTTGGCCTCCACGCCATCCCTGGTGGCAACGTTGACCCTTCTCCGCATGCTCCGACTCCAGAATGGGCCGGGCCTTCATTTCCACTGCCGTCACCTCGCCGCTAGAGCAGGAAACAGCCGGGGTGCAAAGAGGAAGCGTATGTGGGTTTCGAAACAAAACAAAAACACATCCCTCGACTACACACATGTGCCGCATTAAATATACTTTAGGAAATGCAGTCGGCCAATGAAATGAAGCTGAGATGGTGGGAAGGATGCCTTTTTCTTGATGGTTCAAAATATTTGGTTATACTTTACTTAAAGCAGTCATGTATAATGCATTATAGATACATTCATAATGCATTATAATGCATTCAAAGTTTTATAAACACAGCTATAACTATTTATAAAAAGGCATAACACATAGCCATGTGTACTATGCATTATGAATGCTTGAAGCTGTCATCTATAATGCCGTATAGATACTTTTCATAATGCATGATAATGGCGAGTATAGGAATTAAGGATGCTTTATACTGCGTTATAATGATAGCCATGTTTATAATCCTTTATGAAGTGTTACCAAATATTTCTCTGAGGAAAAATACGTGCTGTGTTATAGTGTGTATATGTTCCCATTAAAGTACAGTCTGTTCCTGATAAATTACATTTTGTTCCTGATAAAGTACAGTTTGCATGTTGCCGTCCCCTTTGTACCTGCACCACTCCATGCCCACGTCACTGGGCCAGTCTGGTGCTCCCTGTTGCATTGTGGGTAAACCACTCCCGTACTGCAGCGCTGACATCAGCAGCGTGTGTCCTTCCAGATAAACAGCAACGCTGCATATAAATGCTTAAAATCGTAAAAGCCGCCTCAAGCTCACTGCCAGTCAAATGGCAATAAAAGTTGTATATATGGATCATCTTTAGAAATGTTGGTGAATTGCAAAGCTAAAATGCAAAAAGAGTTAAAAAAAATTGCCAGCAATTAGTTTGTGAAAAACATTTTTATATCCTTGATCTCTCTATATCTATATAAAATGACTGTCTAGCACTTCTGTAACGTATGACTGGAGCTAATTTCCATACATGAGCATATACACCAGTAAGCACTTCATTACAGTAGCTACCGCTGCATAGCACCAGGCAGGAGCTCCAGAGCCACTTACGGAGCCGGAAATCGCTTAGATCGCTTGTCTTAGTTGTCCCAATGCTCGGCTGCACTTTTGACCCTGTCTGTGTGCTTTGTGTATTCATTCGCCGTTTCCAGGCGCAGGCTGGCTGTGTTTGTATGTGTTAATAAGCAGGTGTACCTAATAGAGTGCCCCCTGGATTTATAAGTGTACGCTGTATAAATAGGTAATGTCGGTATAAATATGTAATGCCTCTGATGACAGTGGAGAGTTCCATCCCTTTACAGAAACCATAATGTCTGATTTGCGTTGCTGGTGTTGCCCTCCTGTGCGTGTCTAAGGAGAGAGAAGCACAGAGCGGAGACGAGCAGAGCGGCTTGTACTTTCACAGTGAGTTATCGCTGTGTCCTTATTGCTTTCCAGTGAGTGAGGTTTGTAATTAAAAAAGGAGCGATGAGATCTTCACTTTGCGCTGAAGCAGGCATCCCGAAGCCTTCTGACAATGAGAAACAACAGTATCCCACAAGCCTTTGTGCTTCCATGGTGTAATTAGCCACTCTGAAGTGAATCATACATCTTCTTTATTGCGCATTAGCACTTTAATGCAATAATAAAAATACATATGCCTTGACATTGCAAATGTTAATAGTATTATAATAAAGCAATTTAAAGTAAACTTTCAGGCGGTGGAGTTCCTTTGCCTGCTTCTTGTTCCACGCTAAGTAAGTACTTTGTGTGGATTTATATTCATGAATTCAGTCATTCATTTTTCATTTTTAATATTTCAACATCCTGGCGCAGTAGGATACAAAAGACAAATCATGGAAATATTGTAAATAATTCACAGTTCTTAGTCTGTTGTGACTAATATTAACAGTGCTGATTTGTGCCGCGGATTTTGCATTGTGTTGTGCTGGATGAAGTCCAGTCTTTTCTTTTCCTCGCTGCTAATGACTCTTTTAATGACTTTTCTCCTTTTCAAATGTTGCTCTAATGGCGGTTGTGCTCGTCCCAGCTTTTGGCGCCCGAGCTGGATACACTGGCCCCGGGAGGCTGGCGATGTGGCACTGCATTGGATGATCTTCCTCCCGCCCACACAACCAGTGAAGGGGCACCGTCCTGCCTGTGCCGGGTGTGCCTTGGGTGACCGCCCGATCGCGCCCTGCCAAGGCTCTGAGAAAATGTGGAGCTGCACCTGGGCGATGGGCATTCAGTCAGGATAAGAGGCCCAGCATTCTCAGGGATGCTGATGGCACCTCACTGTATGCCAAGCTGCAATTGGTTCATCAGGTAGCATCTGTACTAATTACAATACACAGCTATTGTCCATCCATCCTTCCATCCATCTGTCTGTCTATCTATCCATCCGTCCATCCATCCATCCATAACTCTTTATCCAGCACTGGGTCACAGGGAATTCTACACTCATGCACGGGAATAACTCAGACATAAGGTTATGGTTATCACTGCATTCTCACTGGATGGCAGACGGCAGAAGGTAAGAGTGGATATACAGTGAGACCCAGCGTCAGTGACAGTACTAAAGACTGTCTTGTGTGACTGCTGAAAATAAGCTCAAAAAATCCTCATGTACAAATACATAAAAATTCCCTAGAAACTCTGGTAAATAAATAGTATTTCAGGCAAAGTACTGCAGTGGTGTCATTGTATTTGCCATTGACAAAAGTACTTGCAAATGAAAATGCGTTTATGCCAGAATGTTAATTAAAGGTTACTGACAAGCATTTATTTTCCTTTAAATCTGCACCTGTGCTGCAATACAGAGGCTCTGTGCTCATGGGCTCTCAAAAATAACATCGTCTCCTTTCCACTTTAACTGAGTGACAGATGGAAGGACTTTGATTTCACTAGTGTGCTTAGGAAATATTAAGCACTTCAACCTCTCTAATAAAAATGAGGTAGGATAGAGGTCCGATCGACAATGGGGTGTCTTCTGGAAAATACCAGACCCCGTCTGTTGGGCGAAGACCGTCGCTGATGTCCTTAGGATAAGACCCCCCGCACAACATGGCTGTTGTGCATCTCGGTCTAGCGTCTGGGCACTTTGGATGGCCGACGGGGGCCGTCTCACTCCATCGCTCGCCTAAGCGGTCGGCGCTTCTCTTGGAACGAGTACCACTTGTACTTTGGGCGCCTCTTGGCCGCGTCGCCATCTTCTGGCAGTGACCCCAGGCGGCGATTTCGCTCCCTTTCAAACCCAGTCGGCACCAAAAATCAAGACGTTTTTAGCCGCGTTCGTGTTCTCTCTCAAAGACTTTTGGTGCTTTGGAAACGTGTGCCAGAAAGACAAGCACAAAGAACTTGGCCCTTGCTTATTTTCAGAGTGGCAGCATTTAATAATCTAATGAAGAACATTTTGTGATGCCAGACGAGTAGATGTAAACACAGGCAAATTCTTTGTTTCTGTGACAGCAATCAAATTACCAGTCCAGTGCAAGTCATTAAAATGTAACTCGTCGCTAATGATGTAATGGAAGCAGTGTGACTTCAGAATCCTACAGTAACTTTCCGTGTTATTTTCGTGCAAATGAATACATGCCATGACATCTGGCCTGGAAAAATTCCCTGCCGATTTTCCACAGGATGGAAAAGCACTGAGCCGCGAGGTCGTCCATTTCCAATACGACTCGTGCGACTGATGCCGTCTCCTTGGAGCCTGGAGCAGGTGACTTGTCTTTGTCAGCAATTGTCCTTGCGTCTGGGAACGAAAAAAAAAAAAAAGGAAAAAACTAGCTTCAGGAAATGGAAGGTAAGAACCTAGGGCAGCTGATCTGCCCAACCAGATTTTAATCCTGCATCTTGTGGAATATTTATGGGCAACAGTGATGGAAGGTGCTTCAGCTGAAGGACCCCTTTGCGCTTCTTGTTAAGGCTCATGCTGTGCAGCCCCGAGGCCCCAGTGATGGTACCGCAAAGCATCACACAAATCCAAGTGTATCATACCCTTGATCAACCCATCCTGCTTCATTTTAACTCCAAGTTTCCCACAATCAACAGGGAGGATTAAAATTCTTTTCTTGTGTAATTAGACAATAGCTTTCATTATCCTTCTGAGTGGGATCAATTTCATGGATTAGTGAATGTGCTTTTGCTCATCCTTTCTGAAGAACAGACCTTTTTAATCGGTAACCTTGAGCACTAAAAAAAATGAGAATTTATATGATGTCCGTCACGGGCTTTGTTCAGGTTTTTCAGTTAATCTCTTGTCAGTACATTATTCTCGATCTTTCAAAGAAGTTAATATATTACCAGCGAGTTTTATCTCGGACAAACAATAAAGTACAGTTTCAGAGTTTAAACTTTCCTGACAAATTGCCTTTCTTATTGCCGGACAATGTGTGTTTAATTTGTGTGTTTGTCTGTTTGTATATGAGGTGGGAGACATGGAATGTAAACAGACCCGTTAGTGAGATTTTTCAGGGCAGTAATGCTATGAGAAGGGATTTTATAGAGCCTGCAATTCATAGGAAATGTGGCACGACTCAGCATCACATTGATTGCTGGGCTAAAAATTGACCCGCTTGCTATAGTCTCTCATTAAGTCCGCGCCAAAACGCGAGAGTTGGAGTGTGGCTGGTTGTCCTTGCAGCGACGCCCCGGGCCTGTCATCCAAACATGCATTCTGTCCCCAAAAAGGTACCACCCTCAAACCAATGCTGTTCAGCAAACCCGGAATTCAGACCCACGGACGCTCTTCCCGAAAAACAATCCAGCCTCCTGCCTCCCTCCGCCCTTTTTCTTCTTCTTTGTCTTCTTTTCTTCCATCTCTCTAGCTTTGTAGCTTTTCGATGAACAGTATCTTCCTACAGTAGATTCTGACTTGACTGAGATCTGAACCTTGAGCATAATTCACGCTGCTGGTTGCGGTGACCTTCCGGCTGGTTCCAAGCTCTTACCTCTGAGGAATGTGCCAATCAGCTGGCCCTGGAGAGCCTTGGGGGGGGGGGGGGAGGGGATGCTGGTAGGGTGTTTATGTTCATCAGAACACGGTGCAGTAAGTGTGGCCCCGGTGTAATGGCATAATATCGGGGTCAGGTAGATAAGGGGGACAGGGTGGGAGAGGCAGCTACTAGTAAGTGGAGCTAAGATGTAGAAAAAGGACAGAGGTCTCTATACACATCATCTCAGGCACCCTGTCACCTTCTATCTTGGTGCAGAAGTCTAAGTGGAACAAAATGACCCCAGAATGCTGTGGTGCTGCTCCAGACAAGTGGTCCTGAAATTACAGTTGTACAGTAGCTCAATTTCTGGGTCAGGCGCCCTGAGATTTCAAGGCTTCCAGACAACCTGGCCGAGCTGGAAATAATTTTCTCTATTGATCAAAATTGAGCGATGATTTAAGGCTGGATTGTTTCCCAATCCGGTTCCTCGGGGACCCACAGACAGTCCATGTTTTACTGCGAGCTGGGAGGGAGCAAAAATGTGGATATACTGACTGCGGGTCCTCAAGAACAGGATTGGGAAGCACTGATTTAAGGTGTCAAAGCAGCAGCATCACAAATCCCGATGGGAGTTTATCTCCTCGCCTGCAGATATGCCACCCCTGCCCCCCAATGCTCATCTTGGCCACACTTTAAGCAAGAGTGCCTTCATGATAGAACAGGTTCACCTTCCAAAGGGTTCCTGCCCTTGCTCACTATACCGCTGAGACCTCTGCTCTCCACCAGGAACCCGGACATGTTATTTTCATGTGCATAGCCAATGTAACGTCTGAATTTTACCTCAGAATGCACTTGTTAATGATGTATTTTCTTCTTGTCCGGTACAGGAAAATTTAAGCCATTGATTTTGTGTTTAATGATAGTTCTTGTCTTTTTGACTGTATGAATCACAGTAATCCACATATTGCCCGTTGTGGTCACATGGCCACCACAGCCTGTAAGTTTTTGCCATCAGTGGTCTGTAAAAGCGTCCACTTGGATATAAGGGAATTTGCCTCCCTTACAAAGGCCCGCATGGAAATAGCTTTTGGTACAGTAGGTTTTGCCTCATGATGCGTGCTCGCTGTTCTTACTCGCTGCTGAGAAATGCTCCCTGGTTATTTATAGCTATCGTGGGCTTTGGCTGGTTATAGTTGAGCTTCCTGGTGAGTTAGAATCACCTTTTTACTGGAGCTGTACGTCTTTGAATCGTTCGAGGTAACCAGAAAAAAAACCCAGGCAAACCACTGAGGGGGCACGAGGGCGGAGCCAAACTCCCCGGAAGTGTCACCCAGTAACAGTGGACACCGTGTAATCGTGGTCTCCTTAATACTTACAGAACTATGTAATTAGCTATAAAGTAGATTTTTTGCTTGTCTAATTAGGAATTTTTACTGTTTTACCAATAGCTGACCACCTGCACGTTCGCATTTAGTCGTCTGAGACCCTTGCATTAGCATATGTTACTAATTAAAAAAGGTTGTCTCTGCTTCTGTGTCACTGCGCTGGCCTGTGTAAGACTGGCCTTCCCTGTCTGCTGCATGAGCGGCTATGAGGCCTGTGTCTCTCACACTGCTCAGCCAGGGTGTGGTGCCCCTGGAGCTGGGCTGAGTGTCAAGGGCTTTACTCAAGGGCCCATGGACATGTGACTAATCTGCCGAGGCTGGGGCTTGATCTGGCAACCTTCCAATCACAGGCAGAGATATTTAGCCCCCCTGTCTATTCACCAGCCCTCGAGGGGAGGGGGGGGGGGGGTTAGCGTGGATTCTGCCCATCAGGACATTTTTGCATTTCGAGTCGAGTTCGGCCACCTGCTAAATGCACTGTCTTCCACAATGCAGCTCCTCTGCTGCTCTTGTAGTCATTTAGGGATCCTTCTGCTCACCCCTGGTCACGTTCACAAGGAGTTCAAGCAGGCAGTGATCTGGAAGCAAGAAAAAACACCTCAACTTTTAGCTGAAAGTATACCATTCTGTTCCTGATATGGTTCTCTGTATTCTGTTTAAATTAATATGCGGCTCTGCTGACTTCTTGCCAAAAATCTTAGCGAACGGGTCTGGATTTTTTCTCACGGGTAACTAACATGCACACGGGTACAAAAGTTAGCTCCTCTGGAAACCTGTAAGAGGAACATTCCGGTCACAAACTTTTTACTGCTACGTTGTGTCATGCACCCTATGCAGTCTGTGAACTCAGCGTGAGGTTTACAGGGGGTGTGTACGTGCCAGAAGGTCGGGGTTCAGTAGCTCACCTCCTCATCTTGTCTGCCTGAGCTCCAGCCTCCGTCCCTCACTATCTGCCAGCCGCAGGTTTTCCCACTGCACTCACGGAGCTGCCTCTCTGCATGATCATACTCAATGTGCCTCATTGGGGTCTGCCATGATGCTTTGGAGCAGTGTCTCAGGGACCTCCGGACGGTCTATGTTTGTCTTCTCTCCCAGTTCCCTACCAGACAGTCCACATTTTTGCTAGGGAGCTGGGAGGGGGGAAAAACCGTGGACCGTCTGTGGGTCCCCGAGGACCAGGTTGGAGTGGTACTGCTGCGGAGACTTTTAGTGTAGTTTTTGTTCTGAGATGATTTCATCAGATCAGTTGCTTATTACTTGTTTCGTTATTGCACTTTGATTAATGACCTGAATGTTCAATGCCAACTTAATGCAATGTCTCCAGCTCACTGAGACGTCTCGTATATATTTTGAAAGCCTCGGCTGTGTCCGTACATCGGGCTCCAATCCAAGCCTTTACGCAAGTCACGCACAATTTATTTTTGATAATCTGTGGTTGGCAGAGAGTAATTAACACTCTAGTTGTGCCGCATTTACACGATGCCTACATTTTATTAAAGAGAGCTCAAGTTCTTCTTTAATCATGCCGAAGATATTAGCCTTCAATAATGCACAATCCATCATTACTGTGTACTGTTTATGAAGGAGAAATGTAAGGGATGTTATTGCTGGCAGGGTAATATCAGAGATGGAGTTTGTCTCCAGTGTCTCATTTTCCGCCGGGGTGATTTGCACAAGTTTTGTCCAGAAGCTTGTGTTTAAACCCAGATTCGTGTAGGATGCAGGAAATGAAATGCAAGTGCACTGATATAAAGACACTTACTGCTGACAGCAAAGGTATCTCTCAGAATCTGGTTTGTGTGCTGAACCCTGAGCTGTACATAACAAGGAATAAATTCTCATCTTCTGACTGATTAGGCTCTTAAGGGCTGGTTAAACATAAATGCATTTGATGTTAGAGCCCAGACAGTCCACATTTTTGCTCCCTCCCAGTTCCCAGCCAATCAAGAACTCGTATTTCCCAGCACAGGTGTGTTGGGAGCTGGGAGGCAGCAAAAATATGGACTGTCTGCGGGTCCTTGAGGACTTGCTTGGGAAACACTGCTCTGCGGTCATCTTCCTCTGCTCTCCAACCTTTGTTCCCTTTTTTCACACCAGCATTGCTCACAAGGAACCTGCTGTGGTCCCACCAGTTGGGAGGGTGCAGATCCGAACCCCAGATACGCCCCGGCCCGCCCCGGCCGGATGAGGATCCGCCACTGATTTTTCTGATTTCCTGAGTCAATTGCAGTAATACTTTACGTCTGCATCGTCTCATAAATATTTCTCATTTTTTGTTTATTTCTTTTGTTTGTTCTGGAAAACAAATTGGGGAATGTCTTTGTTGTTATCCAACACTTTATTAAATTGGGTTTAATTTCAGATTTCCCTGTGGTGAACTAGAGGATGTGTAAACATACTTGGAATTCACATAAACCCTTCCCACGTTACAGATAAGAAAATTGTTTGAAATATAAGTGCTTTGAGTAAAATTGTGCTAGATACTTGACAAAAACCACCGCAAGAAGAAGTCTGGGTTGTTTTCACGCTGTTCCCACATTGCACACATATGATCTTGGCATTGATAATGGGACTGAGCTTCTCCTTTTGTCAGTCAGTCTGCTGAAAATGAATTTTTGAATTGAAGCTTTGGGTTCACGACCCCTCTTCTGCTCTCCTGGGGCCCAACCTCTCTCCCAATAATGAATCCATTGGACGACGCCATATTCTTCCCTCATGCTGTTGTACTGTCGCTCTTTGTTGGTCCACAGAATGACGCAACCTGCATCCTTTTATCACACCCAGTTACTATGAACCAAGAGTCAAAAATATTATGGTGGCCTTAACCTTGGTATGGCTGCCGCTGTGTAGCCTGTTTGTGGAGGAGGAGGAGGAGCCTGAAGCCCCAATCAAACGAATGGGCCAACTTTGTCTGTTAAGCCTCACCGAAATGCTGCCGTCAGCTCTGATGTACTTCAGAAGCCACATAACTCAAAGGGAAGTCTAATTAAAGGCGTAGCTCGGATTCGGGGAACTGTCCTGCCCTCGGCCTCCTATCGGCAGAGGTCGTGCACATTGCTCCGAGGCGGACGAGCCCTTCCGTAAAGGATTGCGTCTCCGTGCCTTTTCGTTTTCCTTTGGGCACTAATTTGGCAGCTTTCCACGGAGCCTCGTGACACGCGGGAGGGTTTCGTAATTTCCGCTGCTGACTCCCCATCATGCTGCGAAATGATTTTCACTCCTGCGAAGACAGGTTGCTATGAGTGAAGTGTTTTCCCTTTCCAGGTCCTCTAGCTTAGATACGACTCCATCTAATGTGGCTGATTAGCTGAGAATTTGACAAATTAGACAGTGAAGTTCTATAAAGCACTCATTAACGGTGATTTGATTGGCAGGTAGAACACCCTTTATATAAAAAAAGGCAAAATCTCTCAATCACAGCAACGGTAATGAAATGTTGAGAACAGTGAAACTTTATCACAAAAGCAGGTGTTGCTTTGTGCATTACAAAACTATCATCATTGAGAGGCCTCTGTCACACTGAATGTGTAGGAGATATTCTTCTTCATGACCATGTTCTTGGAAGATAGATGTACATATTTTTATTATATTAATAATTTGAAAAATAATGGTTTGTCTGTGGATGGATGCTGTGAATATTCAGATATTACAGGTAAAAAGAACAGTCATATTTTGTACCTTGTGTGATTGTAGGGGAAAGCAGGCTGACTGAGCCTGAGAAGATGGAAGTTCACACAAGCCCACCGCCAATCCCTGCAGATGTTTCCAGCCGGCATGGTTCCATTTCTGTTTTCCATAAGATCTCCTAGAGAAGGACTAGGAGTACCTGGGTGAGAGCACACTCCCCCGTTTTAGTGCCTTTCCGCTTTCGGCTCTAAGACCACTGGGGGGGGGGGGGGGGGAGAGGAAGGGGGACAGAAAGGGGGAGAGAGAGGGAAAAAAGAGGGGGCAATGGGGGGGGGGAAACAGGGGCGCCACAGGGCGGGCAGGCTGGCATTTATTTAACCACACTGT
>JAODJX010000020.1:14744024-14755697 GCA_026776945.1 Isichthys henryi | reverse complement strand
GCCACTTTTTTGGTGTTTGTTTTTTTTTTTTAAATTCGTTTTTTTTATTTTTTTGTGTGTGTGGGTTTTTTTTTTCCCATTAAAAAAACTGAACCCCCCCCCCCCCCCCCCCCCCCCCCAATGTCATCTGCATAACGGAGCAGTTCCCAGAACTCATTTCACATATAATAAGTGACCACATGAGCCACGCTATACGAAATGTGTTTCGAGACTGTAACAGAGGCCTAAAATAAACATTTCGTTTGTTTAATATGCCATATCGCTGTTTTGGCTAAGTCTCTTTGGATTTAGTGCCATCTTGTGGAAGTCGAAAGAATTCCTCGTAGGTGTATAAGTATTCTGTATTCCTGTAATGTCCTGCTAGGTGAGAGAATGTGAATAAGCGACAAAAAAAATAATTTTGTTTCAAAATAGAATACATTTGATGAAGTTTTCCTGAATGTCTCCCATGACAGTTGTGGATTTAGGTGCCCTGTTGCGTAAGCAAGGTGATTGGTTATGTAATGTCACGCGGCCGTCTCTGTCTGGCTAATTACCGAGTCACGGTGACATACTGTATCACCTTAGTGGCCCGCGGGGGTGTTACTGCCCTGCTTTGCTTCGCTTCATCCATGAGTAAGGGGTTTTTAAATGTAGGTTTCTTTTATAAGTTTATTTTATCTTCTCGACGTCGCACCGCCTTTTAGGTTCTGGTTTTGAATGGTGTGATGTCACAGAACATTTCTTTCTTGCAGATGGATGGTGAAAATGAGAGTTTGACATTAACAGGCATGTGAAAGTTTGCTCAGGTCAAACTTCTGTTTTAACCTGTAGCCTCATGTGCGGAGAGTGATCATACAGAAATATACATAAAAAATTTAAGGCAAGTATGTTTAAATGAAATTGAGTATGCAGTATTCATAATGAAGGCAGTCATTCTCCAGTAATGTGGTTACTCCTTGGATCCATGGGTGAATTGGTGAAAAAAAGAAGTGTTCGGTGAATGTGGAATCCCCACAAGGATATTAATATAAACGTGTGTGTGGATGTGTGTGAGTCTGTCTGTGTGTGTGTGTGTGTATGCGTGTGAGCCTGCATATCTCTGCATGTGTGAGACCCTGTCTGTGTGTGTGAATGGGTGTGAGCCTGCATATCTGTGTATGTGTGTTTGTGTTACTGTACTGTATATAATTGTTGTAGGTGAGAAACCTCTGAATGGGATGAATGGGATTCCTCTGCGAGCAGGTAATTGACTCCCTCTCCCACAGTCACAGCTAGCGAAGGGCGCCGCAGCTCTCCCCCCAAAATGGGTCTGGCTCTGTTTTTTGAAACGGAAGCTCTTTCAGGATCCTGTTCAGCTTTGGTCGTGCCCCGATAAAATTACTCCAGTCACCACCTGTAAAGAAATGCTCCGGTTGAATCCCTCGCGTACATTTTGAATAATGAAGACTGACTTTCGACCGGTTCCACAGCACCCTGCTTTGGGAAGCATCAGATCTGTCGATGAGATTATGATAATATCATATCACGATAAAACGTCACTCTGGACGAAAGCCTCTACTAAATAAATGGCACATAAAGAATGGGGTCATATGCTTTTGTATGAAAAGGCATTTGCTATGAAGAAAGTTTTTATCTGAAGTAAAACTGTGGCCTAGAAACTTTTCGCGCAGCAAAATGTACGACGTGCGACTGAGAAGGGACCCACGGCCACAGCCATCTGGGTTTGAGTACTTGGACTAAAATGTGTACTTTACGTACGGGTAAGCCGTGCCTTTCGCGCCGTACTTTGACAGCGCCTCCCAAGGATGCTCTCAATTCGCATCCGTATTCAGATGCTCACGGCGCCTATTGGCCTATCACAGACAGGTGTACAAACAGGTTGTCACATAGACAATGTCTCGATCGGCTGTTGCTTCTTAACGTGTTCATTGTGATTCGTACAGATGTCGGTTGTTGTTTTCTCTCATCAGCAGGTATTGAAGCAGATTATCTGTGGTTTTCTCTTTTCCCTCCCTCTCTCTTTCCCTTCTCTGTTTTTGTCCTTCTGTCCCCCTCTCTCTCTCTCTTGAGGAAATAAATACAAATCAATAAATAGAAATAAAGTAGTCCTCCGCAGAGGGGGGGTGGTGGAGTGGCGTCTTGAGGCTTAGGGTTTACGGTCACCTCATAGTTTACGTCACACGATACGCGTAACTGAGGTCACTGCATTTTTCCCAGATAGACTGCCGTATCGTATCATTTAACCATTGCCGCCAACAGATTTTGAGCACGGTCTGTTTTTGTGTAGCGCATGCCAGCCCCATACAGGTATCATCTGCAGGAATTAATGAGTGGTAGCCGTGGGCAAATATGTCACATATAAACTCGGCCTGAAAGAGCAGGTTTCCCGTAGAAGCGCTAGGCTAAACTTTGGCAATAGCGCGTTACGTAAGTGCCAGTGTCACGCTCCTGCCCCCCCACGCAGTCACAACAACAGATACCACCCAGAAGAAGTAGCGTGCAGGGGAGCATTCACGTGAGGCTTTGGGGCTGCATAAATGACTGGCCTCCCCCCCGCCTTGTGGATGTGTACGTGCATGGTTAGATAAATATTACTACTGTAGATAGATAATGTCATTATTATTACATCACTACTGTCAGTATTAGTATCATTAGCGCTGACGTGTGTGTGATGTAACAGGAGTGCTTTGGCTAAATTTGAGATTATAGCCAAAGAAAAGTATCGTCGTCAAGGAAATGTACAGATGTGTTGTAATCAGGCTGTTATTTGTATTATTATGTAACTATGAGTATATGCAGTATAAGAGCTAAGAAACGTAGTATTTGTGTCAGTTTTGAACACTGCCAACACCAATTGACTTTACGTAAAATAAGTTATTGGCGTAGTCAGCTCCAGGAATCATTTGAGAGCAAAAATGTTTGTTTTTGTGGCCGTGAGTCTTGCACAGATATGTGGAGTGGAAGGGATATTCCTCATCGCATGACAGGTGGAAGTCGGAGAGGAACACTGAGGAAAGCGGATCGAAGGGCCCTGTGAACCGTCCCGTCCAGGATGGATCGCCGCCTACTGCAAGGACCCAGTGCCTCCCAGTGTCACAGGAACATGTGGGGGAGGCCTGTACAAATAAAGTGCCTCCCCCGCCGTCTGAGGAGCGGACCTGTGGCGAACATAGACCTTTTGAATAAACAAAGCGCAGTTGTGTTTATTGCTCACGGACAGAGATCACAATCATCATCTTAGAATGTGACAGATTATGTAGAGAGTTTTGCATGGAGAGCATATGGACAGGTAAGGCATTAGAATGTATGGGGACCCAGCGTTTGCTTAAGTGAGATTTATGGGTATAAAATGAAGGATGTAGCTATGGAATGAGGTTTGGGCCATTTGGAAGAGTTGAGTAGCGATGTCATGAGAAAGGGGATGCAGCACGGAGTGTGAACAACAGAGTGGCAGGTGAGGAAGGAGAACGTGCAGCATAGTACGTGTAGAGTCGGGTGAAATGCTATTGAGAAAATGCCACACCTGTGCATACTGGGTGTGGGTGAGTGGCTTAGTGAAGTAAGTGTGTGTACTGTGGAGCTGAAGGTCGGTGGTTCAAACCTTGGTGAAGGCAGTGTGATGTATTGTGTTTTTAATGTGGTTAATGTTTGGCAGTAGATAGGCAGGCATTGGAGGAGGATTTGCAGGTGATGGATGGTGGCTCAGCAAGGTAAGTGTCTGTGTTGGAGAGCAGAGAGTCGGAGGTTTGAATCCTGGCAGTGGTGGAGAGGAACAGCAACCCCGGGGGAACAAGAAAGAAAAGTCATGCCTATTCCTGCCAGATCACTGCTCTGCAATCAGTCAGCTGGTTTCAAAGCGGGCACCTTCTGATCGCAGTCAGAGAGACTTAGCCACTCCCCAGTTCTTAAATCTGTTGTTTCACTTAATGTTGTACCACACATTAAGGCCGGATGATGATGCAGGGCCCATACTAAGGATTTATAGCAGCATGTCATGAGTGGTCAGTTAACATGTATGCAAAATTGCATCGCGCAAGATGTTCAACACCTCGCTGTTTTTAAAACAGGGTGCTGCTGTGGTCATTTCACTCTCAGCCTAGGTTACATGGTGTGTGTGTGCCCTGTGATGGCCAGACCACTCCCCCCCCCGTAGGCTAAGCGATTTAGGAAATAGATCGCTTTCAATCCCGCTAAGGTCAATTTCAGGTACCACTGCAGCATTGCCCCATGATACCTTTTTATCGCTGCGATGGTCCTTCCTCGACAAAACACAGCCCCGTCTTTTTCCACGCTGATTACCAAGGTCTTTCTTTTTATGTGAGACGAGATAAGGCTAAGAAAACCAAAAGATAACTCGTGGTACTACAGTCATCCCAAGGAGCATTGCTACGTCACCTTAGGACGTACTGTGTCTGGAAAATGGGAGAGAGTGATTCTGAGCACCGCCAGCCAAAGCTATGGGGATGCACTGTTCAGACCCAAGATGAAGTAGTCCGTGATAATGATTAAAGCAATTACCTGATGGGTGCGGTGTTTCCAGATGAGCCATGAGAGTCTGTCACACGAGACGTATGTATTTCTATATTGGATTATATGCAAATAAACATTTACCGATGCCTCGTCAGACAGCTACATCACTTACCAAACCACTCCATCTATCTGTTACGTCTCACCCACCGTTCACATGATAAATAAATTTCGACAGCTGAGTTTGTGGGGTGTTCATTACATGGCACGCTAGCAGTCTCGGAGGGTGACTGTGGGACAGGTTTTGGAGTGTTTAAACTTTCACATATGTAATATTGCACATTGGGGAAAGGAAAATGAGGGCATACAATTCAGTCTGTGGACAATTTCACATTAACTGCCCTGCCTTTGCGCCGATCGCATTACTTTCGTTCCCATACATCTGACTAAAATTGTGCCTTGATAAAAGTTTCACGAAATACAAAAAAAACAGCACGCTGCATTCGGCATACTGACAGTGGTTCAGTCTAACCGCCGTGCTTCTAAATACTACATTCATACAACAGACCCGACATCTGGCGTTACGTCATGCCGCTCTGCCCTCCCCCCCCATTCCATTTATTTACAGACAGTGACATATCATCGACGTGAAATACAATATTGTCCACTTCGTACTGACATTCGGCACGGAGCCTTTTATGGGGAAATTATACGACGAGATACATCTCCGACGAAAAATGCACGTCGTACGCTGTCACGTAGCCGCCGTCCCACACGTACAGCTGCCGATCCTTTGGACTGTAGGACGTCATGGCCAGAACGCCACTCGACGATCTAAAGTCCAGGCCCAGGCTCACGTTCACCGGCTTCCCTTTCAGCAGGTCAAAGGCAAACGCGACCTTTGAGTCCTTGGCGTCCGTGACGTACAGAATGCCGCGAGCTACGAAAGCGTTACCGGCCTTGGCCCTCGGGTAGGACGTGTTCGCGGACGTGCCGACGGACAGGCTCTTCTCGTCCAGTCGGGCCGCCGCTATGTTTTCGTCGGTACTCGAAGCAAATATGAGCCACAGCCCGTTCTCGTCCACCGCCAGCTTGAAGTAGGTCTTGGAGTTGGAAAGGAGATACGTCAGGCTGTGGTAGAGAGCGTTCTCTACGGTTACGGTGCGCAACGTCTGGCTTCCGATGTGAAACCTGTTAAGAGAGACACAGAGTGGAGAAATGAGCCCTGAACATGTTGGACATTATATGACGCGCGTGATATTCGGCTCACACATTTATTTTTAGAGCCACGCGCCGCCGGCACTCACTTGCCGATTTTGGAGGTCCCGGCGACGTGGTAGTAGATGGAACCGTCGTGCAAGACGTGGCCACAGCCCTGGAAATACTTCTTGAGGTCTACGGGGTCGCCGGTGTCGTTCCGGAGAGCCGCCACGCTCTCGTACCGCTTCACCGTCCGACCTGAAACGAACCGGGCGAACGCTCAGGAGGTACTCGCAGACGTCGCGGAGAGAACATCGACGACCGTACAGACGTACCCGAGAAATGCTCCGCGACCCAGATGCGCTCGTCGTCTCGCATCCACGTCCCAAAGGTGCTTGCCATCTTGCTCAAGTTTCTGGGGTTGCTTATGGATCTAATGATGCGTTCTATCGGGTGAAGACACACCTTTCAGAAAGAAAGCCGGCACGTGACCGTGACCAAAACCACGCTTGAGATAACAGATATTTTACCTGCTTTCCCAAAGGCCGCCTCCGCGACGCTTTGAGCCGCTTTTCCGGAGAGGGTGTCGTCGTTCGGGGCAGACCGAGATGGACCTGAGGCCGTGACAACGTCGCCGTCATCTCTGTCGTCGTGGCTTTAGGTGGCTTAAAACAAGGGCGGGGGGAGCCCACCCACACTCAAAGAGCTCTCGATCGCGTAGCAAAGGTATTGTTACGTTAGCATCACGGTTCGCCTTTCGACACCGGGCATATCGATACTCCGCTCTACGTCGCAGAGCTCAAAGGAGAAAGAACCTCATTCATCTCAGTTTTACTCTCGTGCTCGTCCGAGTTCCGTACCCTGTCGCGTCTTGTGCCCGCCGCTCCGGATTCGGGGTTGGCCGGGGGGTCCCGGGGGACCAGCGGGACCGGGAGCTCCGGGTGGACCGACCGGACCCGGGGGGCCTTTCGGGGGTAAAGCGCAGGTCAGTCGATCGCACGGTGTCGCTTCTCCTTCCCGCTCTGCGATTTCACGCCGCGTGCTCTTTTTCAACTGACCTTCTACGACGACGTCGTTTGACATCTCTCCCTTCGCTCCCGGAGGCCCGCGATCGCCCAAGTCTCCCTTTTCTCCCGGGTCTCCCTTCACACCTGCGGGCCGTGAGAAAAAAAGAAAGCACCCTTTATGTTTATGACATTCCGATACCCGAAATCCTAAATAGGTCCGCCGATTTCATCTCGTTTCCGTTACCGTCGAAAACCCCGGATTTAGAAAACGGCAGGGAAAAACATGACCATTCCACGGTTACGCGACAGAGGTCAGGCTCCATTTCGTCAAAGTGCTTTCTTGTACCGCGCCGTCAGAGGTCCCATTCTTTTCACCGTTCCCTTGCCGATGAATCGAATGCGCCGACTTCCTCGAGAATGCGTGTGGGCCGTCGGGTGCCGAGGTCATCCGCAGAGGAATGTCCCGCGGGGCGACGCCTGCCGGCTATCTACCGTCACGCGGCAGCCCACGTCTGCCAGAATGTAGACGTGACGTGGGATGAGGGGCAGAAGGGCCTGGGAACGCCGCAGCTCGCCACCTTCTCATGAGCTCTGCGAGTCACACCCTGTAAAGTTTGTTTATCTTTTCAGAGCGTTCATCCTACCTCCGCTACCTAAATAACCTCCGTAGACGACACGGTTCGGTTTGACGATATTTCACATTTCCCAAAATCGTGATACCCGGTGGGTGGAGACCCAGCTCGGCTTCGTTTTGGCATCGTCGTCCGACGTCTTTGCCGTCGCTAGGCTCGACGAGGGGGGGGGGAGGGGAGGCCGGTCGGGAGAGATTGCGCCCAGGGGCGGATTAATGCAAGAGTCGTAGGTCATTACCGATTGATGCGTGAGGTACGGAATGTTACAGGTCGATGCTTTATGCGTTATCGAGAATTATAACATTTGGCAACCCCCCCCCCGGCGTACTTCACCACCGGCACCCTGCATACTACTGACTTAGTCATTCCGCCCGGCTGTGCGTCATCTGGTCCCAGCTCGGGGATTATGCACGGCGGCCATGGTTTGAATAGCCACCTTATCTGGGTAGTGGCATTTACTGAAGCGGCGAGTGGACAGACGGGCCCGTAAAGCCAGATGCCGCTCCGTGACCCACCTCTCCGCCCACGTCTGCCCTCGGCTCCGGGTTCCCCTTTCGGACCCGGCGGACCCGCGCGTCCGGGCGACCCGTCGGCTCCACGTGGTCCTGCAGTCCACACGCGCGCACACACACACATACACACGATCCATCACGGCTATGGCGCACACACTTCGGGGGTGAAAAACAAACACGCGCTCCCACACCCAAAGTATGACTTTCCAGATGTGGGAGCAGCACATGACCCCCCCCCTCCCCGGCCTCTCATCCGACACTCTCCGTGTTTGCTAGCGACGGTTGAGGTTCTCTTTCGCAAACGTGTCGCTTACCCGTCGATCCGGGGGGGCCTGAAACGGAGGAGGATAATGTCAGAAGAGTACTCTATATGTGAAGGCGTCCGCGTTCACCATCCACCTTCCTTTCTTTAGAGTCAAATATTTTAACGCCAATCACGAGTGATTATTGACAAGGGGTAAAACCTCGACTCGGTCACTGCTCGGATACAAATAAACATATTAACTGCGTCAAATACACCAGCCGTTGTGATTAATTAATGATAAACAAACATGGGATCGGTACGTTAACTGACGTTTAGTTCCTGGTCAATTAATACATTTAGTAATAGTGTACGTTATTCGCGCCCCCTGGATAAGGCTAAACGAGAAAGGAAACAGATGATGTACCTGTCAGACAGATTCCATCTGTGCCGTTACAGAGATCCACCAGCACTTTGACCTAGAAAAAGGGCAGTGAGGGGTTACGAGATCGTGCAGCGGAGCTGATCGCCTTCGCTGCCGCCCGTGACCTCTGGGTTCACACGTGGGCATACGGTCGCTGAGATGTATACCAGACTTGCCCGATCCTTCTGCGGTGCCGACTGAGACCACCTCTTACTTTGTTTAACCAAAGCCGCGGGGTGTGACGCCGAATGATTTTGGCAGGCTGTGTTAACGCCAGACGCCGATCACGAAAACAAAGATGACTCTGCACCCGTGTTAATCTCACAGTTTTATAGCACTGTTGGCCTGTGATCTCTTTGATGTCAGACAAACATAATACACGTTAAAAGGATTTTATATATTACAAATTCATATATCCGGCATATAACTGCACAACACTTCGACAGTTTTAAATCCCCCCCCCCCCCAAAAAAAAAATAAAATAAAAAATCTGATAAGGTAGTCTTGTTTCAAAATACCAGCAAAGAGGTTGTACTTATACAAGGGCGCTCGCGTGAATTTACCGGAACCATGGAGTAAGTCATCATCATCATCATCATGTCCTGATTCTCAGTCCCGTGAAGACTGCTCGAAATGTGCCGCTCGTGGCTCCGTTTGTCACGGGAGTACTGATGTCGCTCTGCCCGCTGGCGGGTCACCTTCGTGCGAAACTCCACCACCGCCCTCTCCAAGAGCTCCTGCATCCGCGCGTCCAGCCGGGAGATCTCGCCGGAGAGCCGCGTGATCCGGTGGAGCACGAAAACCAGCCCGGCAGTGTGCACCACTATCGGGACGCACATGGCGAGCAGCAGCGCTCGTAACTTCCACGACATACCGCTATTACTTTTCTCATCTTTACTGCCCGGCGGCATTTTATCGCTCGCTCACCTAAGCAAAAATAAACAAACAAACAAATAACACTTAATATACGCTTCTATTAAACCGAAAAATCTACTTTAAACATAGAAGAGAGAGACTTCTATTTAATAAATAAATCGAAGCTTATTTTGCGGTTATATAGTTTTTCTAATTGAATGGAAAGGCGCTTTCAGGCTCGCTGTCGTCTGATTTATATGCCCCGGTGCCCATTCTCCAGCCTGACATGTGGGCTGTTTTTGCATAATGCACATTCATATGACGAGCGGTGAAGGGGAAGAGGTCGAATGGGATACGGTCTTGGGGCAAGATTCGTAATTACTTCCAGAACAATGGTTTTGTTTGGGTATTTAAATATTACCGTTTAAAGATTTGACATCGGGCCATTTTCAGGTTACCGTCAAAGTATGCGCTTCGCGGCCTTAAATCCCAAAGGATCCACAGATAGGATATTTACAATACAGCGTGCTCTAATCCAGCGATAGAGCTTTCACGTACTCGATTCAAAGCTTTTTGCCTAATCTAGTTGCGCGTGAAACACAATCGGGCACACGAATTTTATGCGATTCGTTTAATTTCACAACACGGCTTCACGATGAAAGAGTGTTTTGAATCAGGAAAAACAACCGTGTGATCTGATAATGGTCATTTTTCGCGCGTATTCATTCTTGTATCTTTACACATTAGGCCTGGTGTACTGCCAACTAAAATATCATCGCAGACTCTTGAAATGGAATAATCATAATGGTATAAACAGTGATGCATAATCATTACGATCAAACTCCCTCGTCTTTTCTCCACCTTCGTGTGCATAGGAGACGTGTCCGCGTTGCTGTTTTCCCCAAATGATATATGCCACTATAGAATTCCTGTAAAATTACTGTGGACATAGGGTATACTTTTAATAGATTTGTAATTTGTGGTAACAAGCCATTGACGTCTAAAGAAAGCCAAGCGTATTAATGGCGAGGCTTATTTCCGCTTTGTTTTAGTGGTCCGTACGTGCACATCCCCAAACGCGACCGTTCCTCTCCAACGACAAAGGTCAGACCGTTTTATATCTCCCGAATCATTTTGACACGGCTCCGCTCGAATTAGCGCGAGACCCTCGTGGGCGACCTGCCCCGAGGATGTAGGTCATCGGCACTCGATGCATCGGCGAACGACTGCATTTTCATTTAACGAGGGATGTCCGACGCAGTATGTCAAGGAATGATGCTGTGCCTTAGTAATCGAGTGGGGTACAGTCCCAGTAAAATCTCACCGGTCATGGGGGGTGGGGGGCCTGTGCCCCAGCACAGCTGCATGTCTAGCAACATGCCTGGAACAGACAAAAGTATGAAATGGCCAAATTTATGTCGTCGTCATCTATAGATTACATATGCAGAATGTTCAATCTACTCTAAGGGACTTCTTAACATTAAACGTCCCTTATAAATGATGAATAAAGTGTAGAAGTCTATGGTAACTTGGGTCTGATAATGTATCTACTGAAGCGAGGGTGAGGGAGGGCTACGATATCTGCTTGTCCGGTGTAAACACAGAGAGAATTAAGAGGAGATGAATCCTGAAAGTGATGAAACGGCAGCAAAGTGCCCCGGGGCGCACACGCGCTCGGGCAGCACGGGCCCAGGCCGCCAGATGCACAGGGTGCCTGAAAGGGTGTCCCGCTCGCACCATTTACTCGCTGACGGCTGCCGGGAAACACCAACCTTAATGAACAAAGTCAATTTAACTTCGCCTGTCACATTAAACTCATTTGTAAAAAGGCAATCGCGGCGATACATCCATTTGTCAATGTTTTGGCATATCCCAAGAAAAAACAAACCAAAACATGAGCTTAGTCCAAGTTCACTCCTTGTATTGTCTATGACGTGTGACAAAAGGAACCAAACTGAAAGAACACACAGACCCACACTTATCTTTATCAGAGCTTTTTTTTTGGGGGGGGGGCTAATCCAGCACAGTCTCAGAAAAAAAAACAAAAAAAAAAACAGCGTGGGTTAAAGTAAAAATTAGTTGATTAGTAACTAAGCGGCGATCCAATGAGGATCGGAAGGGGGGCTGCGGTGCTCAGAGATGGTTCACAGCTCACGTGGCGGCAGAGTAATGCCTGATCCTCAGAGAGACAGGTGCTGCTGGGGCAGTGGACATACGCTAAACTCAATTCCAGTCATAATTTGAAGGTTCGATTTAAAATTGAATTCAGATTTATTTATACAGGTGCTGGTCATATAATTAGAATATCTTGAAAAAGTTGATTTATTTCACTAATTCCATTCAAGAGGTGAAA
>JAODJX010000020.1:14710746-14741296 GCA_026776945.1 Isichthys henryi | reverse complement strand
ACACAAGACAGTGCTGCTTTTACGCTCCCAAAGATTTGGCTGGGAACAAGTCTGCTGGCAGGGTAGCGCTTCATTCTGGGGGTGTTTGCTTGTTAGCCTGCATTATTGTCCCATTGTCTTGCCTGGGGAGGCCACGATGAAAAAAACCATGAGGACATTTGATGGTACTTGAAACCTAAACTGTACGTGTTTCCTAGCAACCACTAAATTAACAGCTTACGGCAGTCTTCTTTTTGTAATCCAGAGCTACAAGAATGCCAGTTTACGAGGGGGAATGGCCCTGATGTCACATATGCTAAGACTTAAATATTCAGAAGGCAGATCTGTTTTTTAGTTCTAGGTACCCCCCCAGCTCCGACTGACGGCAGACTACAGGGTAAGAAACTTAACTTCCATACATACACACATACATACATCCTCCAGCTGATTATCCACCATGTCATGAGAAACGCCGCAACTTTATAATCATTGTTTTGTAACAATGTTTCACAGAGATCATAAAATATGCCTCATTTCTGTAAGGTGATTTTCAAAATACTACAGCTGAGCACACAGACGTGGCTGGCATTAAACATACTCAGGCTTCTAACCGACAAGGTTTAAGTTGGAGTCCCAGATATGAACCGAGCGTGGTACGGCGGTATATATTTATAACCCAATACAGGGGCCAAGTGTTGTATCTTTAAGATAAACGCGTGGAAAATCGAATTTCACGTTCTTTGAAGAATAAATTAAAAAGTGCCGTTTGATAGACGGAGACGCGCCGAGTCAGGGGTCAAACTGAAAAGCTTTAATGCGAGCGTGTTTTGGTTACACGTGTCACAATATGTCCTAACTTTATTTTACTGTAGTATTTTCAAGGACGCCGTTTGTTGGCAGGTTCTTTATAAATCAAGGCTACTTCGGGTTTGTTTAAAACTTCGCTTTTTGTTTTGACTTTTGAATTACCCTGACCTGTCTATTAACCAAACTTGGCCGGATATAAGACTGCGATGCAACGAACCGGACAGGTGACACGGCTAAATCGGAAGACGCGACATACGCCGTCGGTATGGTAACGAATGTGCCCTCGCCGCGTGTCGGACCTTTGAATGAGATACACCTGACAGAGGCGACGATGGAGCTTCTGGTCCCGGTTCCACGCAACTCTACTCACTCGACTGCGGAGGTCGTGACCGGAGCCACCGCCACGCTGCTGGTCCTGCTGTGCCTGCTGCTCGCCGCTCGGACTCGTGCATACAAATCTTCTGTACCAGGCGAGTGATACGAATCACGGCCGTCCAAGCTCATTGCTGGACGACGGAAGAGCAATAGTTTCACGCACCCATTAATCTGCCTTTTATCAATTTTTTTTATCAGGGTACTAACATTTGGTTATTTTCTGTCACGCGGAGCCGCCGAAACCACGTTTACATACGTGTATCCCTCTTTGTATGCTTTCATAAACGGGAAGACATTTTATTACAAAGAGCTTCCACTTATCAAAATTGTTTAACCGCATTTCCGTTCTTCATACATTTCTTATAAAACCTTCAAGTTCCCGTCGAGAAGGTGAAAACCCTAATCTGAGATATGCAGTCACTTACGCTATGACCTTCATCGGATAAATGTTTAAACGTAGGTCAGAAAAAAAAAAAAAAAAAAAGATGCGGTAACTAGAGTGACCCGCATTTCGTCCCGGCGTCTCTGTAGGTCCTTCCTTCTACATGGGGATCGGCCCCCTTCTTACCTACTGCAGGTTCATCTGGACGGGAATAGGGACCGCTTGCAACTACTACAACGAAAAGTATGGAGATATTGTTAGGGTCTGGTTAAACGGCGAAGAGACGCTTCTTATAAGCAGGCGAGTACAGATACATTTTTTTCCGCCTGCATCTCATGCAATTAAATGTTGCAGTTTCATACAGATGCAAAGAATTATCGACGAGCAAATGTGGAACAATCTACTAAATACTCAGTAACTGGAGTCAAATTTCTCTTGCTTTTAGGTCCTCGGCTGTGTATCACGTTTTGAGGAGCGCCCAGTACACCTCCAGGTTCGCCAGTAAACAGGGCCTGCAGTGTATTGGCATGGACGAAAGAGGCATCATCTTTAACTGCAACGTCACTCACTGGAAAAAATGTCGCGCGTACTTTGCCAAAGGTACTTTTCCGTTTTTCCTGAAAAAAAACCTAGTGTCACAAAGTGACTAAAGTTAATTCACCTCCGTTCTTCGGTAGCCACTGTTAAGAGCCCTCCCGTGTGACAGCCTTGACAGGTCCCGGACTGCAGCAAACCGCGGACATCTGTGTCGCGTCTACAAACAGGCACCTGGACCAGCTGCGGGATTTCACCGATGCGCAGGGTCACGTGGACACCCTCCACCTGCTGCGCTGCATCGTGGTGGACGTCTCCAACAACCTTTTCCTGAGGGTTCCGCTCGACGGTGAGCAAATTGATATCCATCCGTCAATTATGCGCTATATTTACAGAAAACTTTCGCCGTTCCGAATTCATCCTTCCCATAGGATTAAACTGTATAAAAAAAATAAAATAATTGACACTACTCTGATTAAAGTAATTTTCTGACATTTACACTTAAGCGGTACATGTCAGTCGCTCATCCTTATCTATAAAGTTCTACATTTAACTGCTGCAGCATTGTGTAAACAACCCACACATTTGTACATCAGGATTTAAGAAATATCGTTGCTATGCAATTCCTAGTTATTCATATCTACTGAAGGGCTGACCCAGGGATAAACTGAGGTAATAATCCACATTTTCCAAACCCCATTGCCAGTGTAATCATTACCGTATTGTACTGACTGCAGGGTTGCCAATAATAATGTCTCCCCTTAAATGTTAAAACAAAAATTACACCCTTGTTCTGGCATGACACTCACACTTTCTGTTGGCTACATCAAAAGCACAAGGTAGTTTGCAAACCCTACAGACTATTTACAAGGTAATGGAACCGTTACGTACATGTAAATGCGAGTGCAGACTTGTCTCAAATTGAAAATCTCACGCCGGCCAGCTGCCCAAAGTCACGGTGCCTCTTGGACTGCAGACGTCGCTCACATCTATGCCTGGTCCAACCAGAAACTTATGCCTTGTGCTTCTTTTGCTCTCAGGAAAGGAGCTGCTGTTGAAGATTCAGAAATATTTTGACACCTGGCAGACTGTGCTGATTAAGCCTGCCATTTTCTTCAAGTTTGAGTGGATCTATAAAAAATATAAAAACTCTGCGTAAGTTGCCCGATGTGCTCATTTTTTGTTTTGGCAAGTGCTGTGATTAGTGGTACGACGCTCTCCCGAAAAACACTCCGGCGTGGGAGATGAGGATGAGGTCCGTTTCCAATGCATTTCTCTCATCTCGTGACTGAATTTTGCATTTCTTTTAATCGCAGACAGGAGCTCCAGGATGCCATGGAAATCCTCGTTGAGAAGAAGCGGACGGCTCTCCTCCGGGCAGAGAAACTGGACGAACTGGATTTCGCGGCCGACTTGATATTTGCGCAGGTCAGTCGGCGTCCCCTCGCTTGGGTGTCCGTCGTGCGACGCGGCCCGGGATGACGGCGGTGCCGTGCTTCCGGTGCAGGGTCACGGCGAGCTGTCGGCGGACGACGTCAGACAGTGTGTCCTGGAGATGGTCATCGCAGCCCCCGACACCTTGTCAATCAGCTTGTTCTTCATGTTGATGCTGCTGAAGCAGAACCCCGTCGAGGAGCAGAAGGTGCTGGAGGAGGTAGATAAAGTCGTGGGTAAGAGTTTCCATTCGACACGCCTGTCAGAGTGACATTGATGTTTACGTGACACGCTCAGATGTGCCGTCGGATGGTTTGGGAGAAATGGGGCTTCGGCACTCGTGGTGGGCGGGAACATTGCCGAGTTTTTAGCTAGTTCCATCCCTTTCTCATCGGTTACTTTAGCGGCGTCCGTTTGGTTAAGGCACCGTAAGACAGGTTTCAGACCGACTGACCTGAACTGGGTAACCTCACCTCGTGAGCCAAGTTCCTCTGAGCCAAAACGGAAAATCCACCCAGAGACAGTGCAGCTCCTCAGTGTGTCGAGTGTGATCCCTCTTGTTGTCGATCGACAGGAGAAAAGGCCTTGGAGAATGCGGACCTGCAAAGCCTGACGGTGCTCGAGAGCTGTATCAACGAATCGCTGCGCTTCCATCCCGTCGTGGACTTCACGATGCGCAGAGCTCTGACAGACGACGTCGTCGAGGGCTACAAGGTGGCCAAGGGAACCAACGTCATTCTCAACGTCGGTCGCATGCACAAGACGGAATTCTTCCCCAAACCAAATGAATTCAGCTTGGAAAACTTTGAGAAAACTGTAAGTGGCCCCCACGGGATTGCCATAGAAATTCAGAAAACATAATAAAACGTTATTGCTGTTCGACAGTAAAGCTGTATAGTTGTTAGGCTTTGGGACGAGGTTTTTTAAAGTGAATCACTCATTATTCCATTTGTTCCTCTTCCAACCACTTGGGTAGGTTCCCGGAAGGGGGGCCGGTCTGGAGCCTATCCCAGGTAGCACAGGGCAGGGGTAAAAGTCTGTATGTGCTGTGGAAACCTAACTCTATGGGTATTTCAGAGATGCCAGATAGTGTAACTGCGTGTCTTTGGGTTGGAGGACTCTGCGCAAATACAGCAGAGAGGCGAATGGAACCCAAGTTGCTATGGATATAATGGACATGGATAAAGGCATTAAACTGCCTGCCTGCTGCTCTGTCCTCAATGCTCAATGCTTCCTCAATGCCGCGCCGCCGCACCTGGCCCTAAAGCATTCCACCCTCGTCACCCCCAGGTGCCCAAGCGCTTCTTCCAACCCTTCGGCTCAGGGCCGCGCTCCTGTGTGGGGAAGCACATCGCCATGGTGATGATGAAGGCCATCCTGGCCACGCTGCTGGCGCGCTACACGGTGTGTCCACGTGCAGGCTGCACGCTCAGCAGCATCCGGCAGACCAACAACATCTCCCAGCAGCCCGTGGAGGAGGAGCACGACGACAGCCTCAGCATGCGCTTCCTAACCCGCTCCAAGTAGCTGCCCCCCTCCCCGCTTTCAGCTAAGGCTTCCTCTGAGCTCCTGCTTGGACTTTTATTTACCTTTTATATTGTACAGTCAGTTTTTTGTTTTTTTTTTTTTTTAAGTGTTTTGTAAAGATTATCATGTATTTTTTCTGTTTTATTGGACATATCTCAAAACGACTTTCATAGGAGCAGAATCACGTGTAGAAGCAGAAATACACAGCCAGCCCTCCGTACACGTTACAGTGCTTCTCATTACTACTTTAAAATTCACTGTTTAAGTACTTTGCCTTCTTTTCTACTTCACAAGATCGATCCACGATAAAGATAAGACTTTTGACATTTTTTCCTTTCAACCTCATTTCTACCTTTTACTGTAAACGCCAGATGTAGCAATGTGTAGTTCGTAGATTCACCAGCAGGTGGTAGTCTAAGATGTGGCACGTTTACACAACCGGCCTCAAATAAAATGAGACGGCAAAGCTAAATACAGCATCAAAAAAAGCCCATTGTTTTTAATCAACACGCATAATGCGAATGAGCATGCCGTGTGGTGAATACTAGCAAAGTATGAAAGACTTGTTACCCTGGAAATTTCACCGTCGGCATAGACATAAGGGGCCAGGAAGTAATGATTTTAATCTATCTGTGCACTTCAACAGTTCCACTCGCCTACTAGCTGCTGGTAGGGTGGTCCGGTGACTTCCTTCCATGCTGTTAGCATGAGGGAAAAGATTTGTTTGGAACAGACGAATCGTGAACTAACAGGTAACGTGGAAACCTACATTAACCAATACTCTAGATAATGTTAGTAAATGGTCCAGACACCGATTAACAAATAAACTATTCTACTTGCATTGAGATCTGTCAGTTTTTAATATACTGTTATTTCTTTTCTAGAATGTCTAGCTAACCATAAATGCATACATCGAAAATATATATATACACACACATACGGGACCTGGGTTCGAGTCTCCACCAGGGTTCCACGTGTATGGAGTTTGTATGTTTTCCTCTGGGTGCTCTGGTTTCCCCTCACAGTCCAAAAAACCAGAGTGACCTAATTGCCTGTAGGTGTGTGTGTGACTGGTGTGCGCATGTGCCCAGTGATGTTCCCTGCCTCGTGCCTGTAGGCTCTAGACCCCTGCAACCCTGAACAGGATAAGTGGTTTTAGAAAATGGATGGATGGAACATTCAAGGTGCAATCCTGAAATTCTGATACTCTTTCACCATCCAGAAATCTAGGGTAACAGTCTGAGTTGTCTGCAGACTAACTTTCAGGGGAATTTAAAGCATGAACTGAAATGGACCACATGCCGTATACTACTGTATTGAATATGCAAATGTACAGTTTTCACTTGAATAATAGAATGAACTGCAGAAGTGAATACTACCCATCCATTAATTTTCAACAGTGTTAAATATGCTATTTACGTGACAGAAATTTAGCTATGCTTATATCTATGATCAGTATGATTGTCACTGCTTCATCACTCCCTTTAGTCGGTGCCTAAATTTTTCACTGTCATTTGCACACCTTCGCACTGTACTGTTAGGTACTCTACAAACATCTAAGCCAGCTGACATACACAGTTAACATCAAATACATCCTTATCAAAAAAAAGCAGTTGACACCGATTTCGCCATTTTGCATAAATATAAAGGTATTTCACTCAACAAAGTGGGAATGTGTGATTTCCAGCATTAAACAAGCTGAATGATAAGCAGGTCAATATCTATATGCGTTTTTAAATGTGTCTCATTTAAACGGTTCTGATATTTTTGACTGAAATTAAACCATCTCATTTTTTTTGTAAATGCAAGGCATATTCAAGACTGTCATGCTGCTTCAGGGGCGGTTCGGAGGCATCAGGAGGTGGTACTAAAAATACAGCCACATTTCATAAGTCACTGGAAAACTACAATATTTTCTCGCCTTTCAATGACCCAGTTGTATGGCCCCTACACATACTGAAGGCATGTTGATTACTTTTACTGACAGACCAACCTCAATGCTGACATTCAGCAGGACTGTGCTACTAAACACCACTGTTCTGCATCTGCAAAGTCCAGTGCGGAGCCATTGGTGACCTTCAGCTGACCCAAAGCGAGAGTCATTAACAGGCATTATGATCACCGCGAGCTGAAGCCCAACCGCTTCAGGCAGGCTGAGACCATGGCTGAGGAAAGCCGTTCAAATGAAGCATCCACAGGCAACCCAGGCGTCTGTTTGATCCGTTGTGCGATTTGCCAATCCTGAGCATCTTGACATCTTCTGTAAAAATGTCTAGCTTAAAAAAAGAATAAAAGGAAAGAACTCCTGTATGTGACTCACAGAGAACAGCATTGTGTGCCAAAGCAACTGCGTATTAAAATAACAACTCTTGTCCTCTTTATTTTCATATTTCTTGCCTGCCCCAGCTCTGCTCAGAGCTGGTCACGGAAAATATATGCATTTATTTTCAAATTCCCACCTGGATACCCGGAAGAATGTAATTGAATAATGTGCCACTGATACTGGTTCCAAACGGACCATCCAAAGATACAACAACAGACTGTGTTTAAAGGTGTGAATTGTGATCCTTCTAAAATAATTTTTTAAAAAAACCTAATTTCCTTGTTACTCTGCAGAAAATGCAGCAAAGCTTTTTCATGAGAAAAGGTCAGTCTCAAATTAAAAATAAGCCCTACGAACGACTCTCACCCTACAAATGAGACGTCCGCGTGCTACCTGTTCTCTGCTCTCCTCGACAGCCATTGACCTGAACTGTAAACTTGCTCTAACTGTTTTCCATAAAACACACTTTAGAAAACAGCCATATACCGCACTAAATGTATTTATTTCGCAGAGGCTTTTATTCAAAGCGACAGAGAATGGAGCCAGTCAGTCCCTGAAGCAGCCGTGCTTAAGGGCCTCATGTTGACATCACCCTGCCAACCGCAAGATTCAAACCGGCCACCTTCCTCATACCTTTGATTCAGGGTCAGCTCCTATGGCAGTTATAACACCAAAAAAATTCAAAGCATTCGTTGTAAAAGGGACATTAAATACTGCTCAGTTTCATGGGATGAAACAGGTAACTAGTGCATTTAAAGTTAATGGACGGGCTAGAATTTGACTCTGCCATCAGTACACAACCAGTTGTTAAAATGTCAGACATGCACTGTTACATACTCTTTCCATGTCATAAAGGAAACTTGTTTTATTTGACTTAAATTTTCATTTTTAATTGTTCCAGTACTTAAGAATCTGCAGTCATGAAATAAAAGTGGTAAAAACCTGTGGTTTGCAAACTGGTAGTGTATCTCTGCTTAGCTTGAGAGAAATAAATATATGGATGTAATAGGCACAGGACAGAGCAGAGGCTGACCTGACCTCCGTTTGCAGTGATGCAGTGCAAACTCTGCCATCTTACCTTATCATCCCACACCACAGCATTTTTGTTAGTGCTGCAAATCCCTAATTATCACCTGCATTTATTTATAAGTTCGTATTCTTCTGCTAGATCCGTAAATCTAATCATCACCCTTCTGCCTGAAGCCATCAACAGAAGAAAAATTGGTAATGTTTTTTTTTAATTTAACAAGGAACGTAATTATCACACGCAGAGGTTGTAACCAGAAGAGCTGCTAGACCTGCAGGGATGAATAACGGCGTTCATAAATCCAAACACGCTCACTTGAGTGGCAGAAGCTCTGAAAGGGCGCTTTCGTTGGGGGAGAATTGCACCCCCAAAAACATAATGAAGACCCGGGAATTAGGAATGCTGCTCAAGTGGTAGCTGCTGCATAGCAACATCTTACAAAAAAAGGACTGCATTTCCCACAATGCACAGAACATGGAGCCTACCCTTCATTAAGGCGATTTTGTATTTCAGGTTCAACAGACATGTTTACCCAGAGTAATTTAAGGAACTCATATTTTAGATAAATGCATATAGAATATTACAAAGTGCTTCAGCACTACATTGGTGGTCTTTATTCCTAATCTGTTACGTACTGGTAGGAATTCTGAGAATGGAGTGACGAGCAAATCACCTTAGGCGACCTTAGGTGATCCAAGACGACGACCGATACCAACAGTCGCTCCTCCATAATGAACCAGGAGGATAAGAGAGCAGAAAAAGACAATCTAAGACAAGCCTGTCACGCCACGGTCACGCCCGCCTGAACTTTGGGCAGGACACCCATATGCGTGACAGACTCCTCTGCAGGCCCCACTACTGAGCTATCACTACTGGCCTATCACTGAGTTATCATTGCTGACCTATCAGCACTGAGCTACCACCGCTGGTCAATAGCGCTGTTACACGGAGCTTGGCTTGTGGCACCGAACTGGGACAATGAGAGCACAGGGGAATTTACATCACATTTATCATAATGAAGACCCTTATTTTAAAGGCTTATTTTCAGCCTGATATCATTTTTAGATTCCCGAGTGGAGGCTCTTTCCCTACATAACAAACACCCTTCTCAAGTATTTAGAACGTTCTGTCATGATTAAAATAATTTTCCCCTCAAGTTCCCCTTTTCCAAAAAAAGTCATTTCTCCTCCAGGGCTATAAACTACATTTTTAATGAAAAATCTGATGGTCTGAGTCCAAGGAATACTCATATGTTAGACCTAAATACAAAGTACCAGACCTATATTTGAGTACACTATTGTCCCTATAAAACACATTTGAAACAAAACAGTTATGAAAATAACAACAGTAGTATAACCACTACTTTTATAACAACAACAAAAGATTAATTCTGTCTTGAACATCTGAGTAGTTGTAAACATGTGGAAACTACTAATGATACAGCAGAAGATCAAACTGGAAAAAAGCTGACAAATGAGCCTGTCTCTCTGTAAGAGAGTGTGTGTTTGTGTGTGTTTGACTCCAGACGTTCAAAGCAGACTTTCAGAGGGTTTCACATAAAGATCACGAGAAACTGAGCAAGCATTTACCTTCCACTAAGCTGTGGTTGGGACATCCGCTCCAGCCAAGCAAAAGTCAAATGCCAGAATAAGACATGGTGCAGTTGTTCTTGTTAAAGGGGTGTCTAGTTAACGCTCATAATTCAAAGCTGGTGAGAGACCTTTCCATGCGTTAATTTGACAAGCATACCTACTCTGATGGAAATTCTTGGCCATTCTTGTGTGGGGAGGGGCGGGGAGAGAAGGTATGCTTGTGGTTTAGTTAAAAAAAAATAAAAAATACATGGATGTATTGGACGACTGCTGCAATCACAGGCGTGATTTTGGGAGAGGTTTGGAATCGGCTAAGCTGACATTCGACAGACACATCATACTTTTAAACCAATAAGAAGCTCATTTAAACAAAATTTCTTAGGCTGCCTATGACTTTTTCACAGTATTGTATGCAAGTGCACATAGAGCTCCGGCATTTTCCATCCTACATCAGAGGCAACCAGGCATGGCAACCAGGCATGCCCCTTAAGCTCTTACTGTTCTCAGGTGCCCCCTTCTTGAGAGTGAAGTCCACGCCGACCGGATGCGCTGCTTCATGATGCGGCAGCTGCCCTGTCGGGACCGCTCAGGTTACCGCTAGGACGCTCCTGCTTTCACTTCAGGATATCTCCGGCATATGCAGCCCCAAGAAGGCTGACATCATCATCATGGACTCCGGTCACCCTGCACAGCCATATTTTACTCTGTATCCCTCCCATCAGACAGTACAGAAACATCAGCGCTCAAACCATGAGGTTCATGAAGAATTTCTACCCACGAGAAATTAGGCTACTCAACAGCTGCTGTTTATATGTTTATAATATATAAGGCCAGTATATCTTTCCACCACTGTCATTTGCCGTCTGTTTTGTTACGATACTTATTTTATGTACTGTACAGTATTATTGTTACTTATTGTTTGTTATGGTTCCTGTCCTCATTGCCGTCTCATGCTACTACATACTGTTGACTAATCATTAAGTGTTTTTCCCTGTATTTTCGTATACATTAGACCCCCCGCCCCCCACACACACATACACGCACAGGACATGGGAGACCCAGGGTGACTAACAACCTGCTTGAAAACAGACAACTGATTGCAATCAGTACATATGGAAATAAGCTACATTTCCAGAATGTCAAACCTACCAGTATGTAAAACCAGTACAAAGCTGTTGCTAAGTGCATCGATATTTACATTACTGTGGGCTAGAGGAGCCAACAGCTCCCATGGAGAAGTAAACCTGGTACTACCTTCTATAAAACATTCGAACCACCGGAATTATCAGTGATTAATAATGTCCCAAAGGCTGCTCCAGTTTCTCAACTGTATTCAAATGCATAAAAAACTACTTTCTCAAATAACTTAAGCACTGAAAACTTTATTACACGGGTATTCTTAAGGCTTCTAAACAGATGTAAACCAGCAAACCAGTGTCTGAATATTTAAACAGACCAGGGACAAAAATAGCACATAGCTAAAACTTCACTTCTAGGTTAACCGTGAGTAACTTGCCGATTGTTTGGTGGCCGTTTCCTGGGGCCAGAGACACTCAATACCACCACTCCCCCCCCCCAGCAATACTCAGAACGAGCTGGGTGAAGTCAAAGGAGAGAGAGAGAGAGAATGGGAACTCAAAATTGAAGTCGTACAACAGGAGCCCAGAGAGAGAGAGAGAGAGAGAGAGAGAGAGCGCGCGAGGGGGGAGTGAGGGGGATACTCTGAAAGACAGGGAAAGAGAACGAGCAGAGGAAGCCTTCTGAACAGCAGACAGCCACAGTCTGAGTCTTATAAAAAAAAATACAAAAAAAGGGACAAAAAAAAAAACTTCACATACAGGCTGAAGAGGCTCTCTCAGGAAAGCAAAGCACTTGGAACAATGGATTCAGACTCAGGAGAACTGAGCGAGGGAGAGCTCTCTCCAGGTAAGAGGGTTTTCATTATGGGGAAACTTATGGAACCTGGGCCTTTACCTTTCTGTGCTTTTGCTGCTGATCTGATCGGGGGGAGGGGTCATATCTGTGAGTTCTGGCATGTTCCGGCAGGTTCTGATGTTTGTCATATTTTGCCCTTAAGCATAGCACCCCCTGGCTTACTGTCACACGCGTTCAGTTCCAGACACGTGCGGTTCCCTCAGTTCACCAAGCCAGAACACCGGGAAGGAAATATTTATGACGACGATTATAGAGGCACGTCGTGTGCTCAAGGTTGACACATCTGCATCAGTAGTTCATCAAGGTACCGTAGATCCTGATGCATTTCAACAACGTGCACCAAAAAGTCACAGAATGGTGAGAAAGGGGTCACTTAAAAATGGCAGCTATTAGACCAATACAGGATTTACCTGCAAGACATTTGCTAAATGTGTGTAGAACGAATCCCTCCCCGCGATTTGATTCGTGGGGTTACGAGCTGGAGATATAAATATCACTCAGTAGTGTGAATTTACGCAGATTTGTGCCGCGTTTCCAACAACCAACGAGTGTTTTTGTCAAGAGGTTCATTTCAGTGACCTTGTGTAACTCATGACATCAGACAGAACCTCAGATAGAGAAATATATACAGGCTGCTAGTCCTAAACATTTTGGTGTTGAGTTGTTTCCAAAATAATAAAGAGGACGGATAAACAGTCAGGCTGCTGGCTCTGGGCTCAAAGATGATCGCCTCGTCCGCAGATGGGTTTGTCATCAGTTCAAAGTGATTGTGCAGGACCAAGATCAGCACACTGTTTTGTACATAAGAGATATAGAGCAGCAATTGCTGCAATTTCTCAAGGAAGAAATGGGAATGATACGGGGGGTGGGGGGAGTAAAATCATTGGCAGGGATCTCAGCAGTGAGCTGTGTCCCCCCTGCAGCTAGGTTAAGATTCAACTTTATTGTCATTACACATGACACAAGTTAAAGTACAATGAAACGCGGTTTTGCATCTAACCGGAAGAGCAAATAGCAATATGAGGTGCTTATGAGGCAATATTTGCAAGAGGGGATATAAATAAATGAGTAAGTAAATAAGGTTACATAAATGTAAAATACATACAGACTGGCTGGCATGGCAACATTTACAAACAATTATCATGCAAAGTAGAAAAAATGTCGCAGTGGCAATATCTATCTGTAGGAGTGTATAGGGTGATACCCGATTTTTTGCAACCTAAAGTATGTGCAGAGAACAAAAAATATTTACTGTTCGGCACTACTTTCAATAAAAGGGCAAAAGATTAAGGCATGCATGAGTTAAATGCAGTTGAATTACTCCTTGCAGTGCGTGCGTGGTCTTTGTCGCAATGTGATGCACAGCCATTGGCTTGCGATTGAGTCATCAGCATGCGCATTTGCTGCCCATATGGTGCTAGAGAAGCAGGTACAAGCGGGCACTTCCAGCAACAAAACAGAAAATGCCATTTCAATGCTACTTGACCTAAATGGTTTGTCTGGACTTAAACCAAGCACATTCTCCAAATGAAACCAAAACAGAACTGGTTTCAGCAGCAAAACATTATGAATACTGCAAAAGCCAGTCCAGAAAGCTTAGTCACCCTCAGGAATAAGGATGTTTGCAAAACATCCATAACACCTTTCCAGTTGACTTTAGCACTGGTGATTTAAATAGGTTTATATAGGTTAATATATTCATATTAACAATGAATTTATGCACTTGGCCATTAATACTGCATAGACTGTGAAAGTTCTCTAGTGTAAATGGTAAGAATATCTTTTCAGGAAACCCTTAGCCGGTGAAAAATGTAGTCTATATTTAGTCTAGGTGGTGTGTCTGCCTGCACTGATACTCTTGCACTCGTCTTTTCATTAAAAATGACTGTTTTGCTGGAAGCATACAAAGGAAATTGTGCATCCAAAACTGTCCGTTTAGTATCCTGTACCTTCGGGCTCCAACAAAGCAACCCGCTCTTCTATTGTATACGCATGTGCTACAGTCCTCAAGGAAAAGGTATACTGTATTTTTAGCAAGATAGGGCCATTTTTCCCAAGGCTGACAGAATGCGATTAAAGGGACCCTCGATCACATCCACTGGCGGTATCGAACGATTCTGTTATATATTTTCCTTTGTTCTGCATCAGTGTGCCTCCCAGCCCTTCATAGGTATGTCTGATGGACTGAAGAATTTATTCTTCTTGACATTTTCAAGAACATTATGGACACTATGGATGCCTCGTAATTTATCGTAATGACGTGTCACACAAGTCTAGCTAAAATCCACGACAGTTCCCTCTCTTGCATTCAAGACGTGTGCATATCCTGAAATGCATCTTCCAAACATCCATTTGGCATGATGGAGAACACCAAAATTCTACCTTACAAATATCGATTGATAAAAAAAATCACGAGAGTCGTTTTGATGCACTATAAACCTCCCCTAGTTTTAATCTGGTCTGCAGATGTATATTTGCATTCTGGTGACTGGATTATATGCCAACACTCAATGCCGGAAAATCCGTCAAACTCCGAAATGGGAACGGGTGCATCTTTCACTGGAAAAGTTGATGCAGGGGAGTAAAGAAGGTTCATTTATTTGGCCACAGTGGAATTCGGCGTAAAGTTCTGCTCGTAAAGCCCAGCGTGGTCCTCCTTGAGAAACTCAGCAGTCTGCAGGCTCCCTTTGGCAGCCTGTAGCCGTGGCATCGGTGCCCTCCTGGCATCCGCAGAGGCTTGTTGGAGGAACATTGCTTGCCACTTAAAGAGACACTCTATGTGTGACGGAGGCAGAGCTGTTTTTCCGGAGGGGACGGCGAGCCAGATTTCATCCAAGTGGAGTCGGGAAACACAGACCCCAGCCTCAGCACTAACGCAGGCTGTAATCAATCCAGTATTCTGTCGAGCCTATTTTGGGCCAAGTGTTCAGAAACCACAGTTATGTCCCCCAGAATGTGGACAAGCATGAGGGGTGAAATACGATAATTCCCAAAATGAGACAATTGCAGGACAGAACGAAGGAGAACTTTGATCAACAACTATCCACCTTTTCTGAGGTACAGCGCTGAATAGAGGAACGGTAGACTCTGTACTTTCCATGTGAGTATTTAAGATGCAGTAAAGGTATTATCAACAGAGGCTACTTGGCTCGGAGGTTCGGTTGCCGTGGTAACAGCAGTCACTTCGCCCCTATGGATGGTAGGGGTCAATATCCCAGAATCCCAAATGCTACTCTGCAAAAGAACAATTTTTTTTCTTTCTGCTTTAAATGGGAGGAGAGCCCAGTGAGATGGTCATACTCCATATGGTGAAAAGCCAGGCGCAGCAAGTCATTCCTCCGTGCAGTTGGCCAAACCCCCTCACCACTGCCACCGTGGCCACACGGCCGGGATTCCCTCCGGGGTCTCTGGTCCCTCACACTAGCTGACGGCCTATCCTTTATCAGTCATTCATCGGCATCACGGGAAAAACATCCAAGCAGATCAGATAAACGAGCAGGACCAAGGCGAGCGAGTCAGACACGGGAGGAGCTTTGCAAACTGCGTAAAACAGGGTGGCCAAGGACTTTGAGAGCCAGACTAAATGCAACCACGGCACAGAGAAAAGCTAAGCAAGAAGTAAACTTCAGAGAAAATTAAGCAGTTATTAGTGACACTGAAATAACAGCATTTTAAGAGACTCTCCTGAAAATTCCTTTTTAAAAAAAAAAAAACTTTTCAAAGCCAGATGAAGAATCTCGAAAACGGTATTTCCCAATCCGGTCCTCAGGGACCCGTGGACAGTCCACGTTTTTTGCTCCCTGGTAAGGAGCTGAGAGAGCAAAAACATGAACCATCCGTGGGTCCCGAGGATCGGGTTGAGAAACGCTGCTCTAAAGGGTTGCTGGATTTTTCCATTCACATTCCCGGACACTTCCGGGTGGGGGTTGTGGTCAGACAGAGCCTGCAGCATATGTCGGCAGCCCATTGTGAGACAGAAAGCAAAGTGGAAGTCCCCACACTGCAGCCCCACCACGTGCTTCTACTAGAGAAGCCACTGGCTCCCCCACCCCGCAGCGGAGCCTCCCTGTCAGATTCTGTCAGCTATTTACAGATTCTCGGCAAACAGGAAGCTACCCTTAGCTTTTCAGAGAGGATAAACACCCAGACTGTATAAAAAGGGGGGCTTTCTGTCTTTTTTTCCCCCCATTTTTCTGTTTTTGTTACATGGTGGCCCCTGGAGGGGAACCATTCATACCCATCGGCCTGTTCCCGGACTCAGGAGGCTGTACCGTCCTCGGCCCAAAGGCAGTCACAAGACGGGCATCAGGTGCTTAGCAGCCCCCAGGTGGGTGCAAAGAGCTCCCCCCAATCGCTCACAGCCAGACAGAGGGAAGGTTGTTATTCCTGGAACAGCAGAGGTTGGCCCCAGCGAGTCTAATTCTCTTACATCGGCGTCCCCTGGGAAGCCACGTCAGCCGCATACTCATGAGGACTACGGGCAAACCCACACAGAATGATCACCGGCCCGGTCAGAGCACAACACATTTACAGAGCGGCGCCGTGTCCCATCGAGGCACACTTAGACGGACATCGCAGCAACGGGAGCACGCTGGTCGGGCTGTGGCCTAGTTCCTCTGAGCTGGCACACTGCGTCTCCTTTGATAACAAAGGCGGCTCCCATAACAGGCCACCTGGCCTGTGTGTGCCATGTCCTTCCCACCGTGTCCATCTGTCAGGCCCAGTTTCCACGGCGAGGGGCAGCACACGATGGCCTGGCACAGGGTCACAGGACATTACCACCTTGGAGTCGGCTCCCAGCGGAAACCCACTGATGATGCACGAAAAAGAGAAGCAAAAAATCAGTAGGGAGGTAAAGAAACCGGGAGTAATAGTGTAACAGTTCTGCTTCAAAAACATTCTGCACTCTTTAGGGCATTTCCCAATTCAGTCCTGGGAACCTACAGACAGGGAGCTGGGAGGGAGCAAAAACATGGACCATATGTGTGTCCCCAAGGCCTGGATTTGGAAACACTAATGTAGGGGTGTGGCGTGACACAATACGAACAAGGCGTTTGAAGTATGCAACAGATTGTTCTCACCAACGTGTTCAGTTTCATTCAGCCCAGACGTCGTTTGAAGTGTGCGGCCGCCATTACACAGCCTGACCTTTTGACACCGGCTTGTTTTAAGTGACTGGGGTAAGCAGTATCCCCATGGCGATGGTAACAGAGGGGGCTGGGTGTGGTGAGAGGCCACTGGGCAGGGCCTGGTTAGGCCAGGGGCACTGGGCAGGTCACAGAGGGCAGGTAACAGAGGAAAGGCTTTACTAGACAAACTCACAGAAAGGTCTTCTGTGGTTTTCTGCATGTGGCACTGCGGGGTAGGGTGCTGTCCCAGAAGGTGGCTGGTTTGGACCTCGTGGTCGACAGAGTGATGTCACAGTCAGGCCCCTGACCAAGGCCCTTAAGCCCAAATGCTCCAGGGACTGGCTGACCCTGCTTTCTCAACTTTATGTTGCCTTGGACAAGAGAGAGAGAGAGTCAAATAAATTGAAATGCCATATGAATTTGCATATTTCTGTGAAAGGTATCTGGATATTTTTTGGACCGTTTTGCATCATGCGGTTTTCTCACTGCTGCTTGTGTTTCCGAGAATAACAAGCAGTCATAAAAGAAAATGACACCTAAAACACTTTTAGTTTCTTGAATTAGACTGGAATCACACGTAAGCTAATTATTCGTTTGAAACAGTCACGACCCATGAGATATAAATAATGACAGAAAGCTAAGTAATGACAATAAGGTTCTGAAACCTCACGGCAGGGGAAATTACTGTGTGCTTACTGTCCACCCATGTTTACACTGTTGGCTCCCCCTGGGTCATGGAAGCAATCAGCAGTGCCAGTCACCCAAGTCACAGTGGATTTCAAAGCCTCATTTTTCCAATTAAAGCACACAAAGAGGTATGGCACGAGTAGGCAACCCGGACCCTGGAGTGCCGGTACCCGGCAGGTTTTCTATCCTACCTGAGGATTCCCATCTGCCTGAGATCAGCTGAGGTTCATCAGAGGAAGGATGGAAAACCTGCTGGGCACCGGTACTCCAGGATCAGGGCTGCCTACTCCTAAACTAAGGTAATAACTCAATAAATTGAAGGCAGTCAATCTAAACATATTAAATTTACACTTCCCCCCAGTTCACTTTTCAAACTACACAGGGAAACATCCTAGAAAAAAAAAACAGGGCAAGGCGTGGTGGTGAAGTTCCGAAGGTATATTCCATATGTTATTTCTGGAACCTCCACATCACTGGGACAGGCTCCCTCCAAAGACATAAGGCAGAAGCTTCCAGCCTAGCAGAGGCTGGCAGGAGACCCACCGGGACCGCTAGCTCCTTTGTGTTACGCTAAGCTATTAAACGGAAAAATGTATCTATGGGCTATCTGCTGACCTGGAACCGAGGAACAAGAAGTTCCTCATCTCAGCACATGTTCCTGACCCACTGAGTAAAATGAAGCATGAGAAAGCTTCCAAGAAATCTTTGGAAATAGTCTACAACTACATCAATAGGATTATATAACCTCATTATCACATCAGATAACGTCCCCTGAGGTATAACAAATTCTCTCTTACCATACTGGAAACTTCCTTAGGGGTACAGGATGACCCTTCTCAGTACATTAAATTCAGCTCAGCGGAGATGTAAACTACAAGCTCTTTTTAATTGCTCCACAGAGACGCCAGTGATGGAGATTTAATGCAACAGCAGCTGTACCTGGTTGCATATGCATCCTTGCATAAGTTTCCACTCATGCCCATAGTGACATACAGTTGAGGCAGACAGTGCATTACAAGCATATGGCTGTCAAGGATTCCAGTGAAATTTCCACTGAGTTTCACCCCACATGCTTTAAGAAGAGAGAGGCTGCTTTTCAGTCCAAAGGAGAACATTACACAGCCGGTCCTTCAAAGGAGTCCCTCTGAGAGGCATTCTAAGGACAGCATCATACGCCACGCCCTCCATGTTTCAGATTAAGGAAACGGGCCCTCAGAAGGCTAGAAAGTTCCATGATGGGGTTCAGCTTTGTAACATATCAGAAAATGGATCATCAGTTCATATCTTATTGTAAACCAGTTAAGAGCTGTAAAACGCTCTGAATTACCCTGCTGGCTGAGTGATTATGTCACATACATAATGACGCAGTAAAAATACGTTTAAAGAATTATTTACACATAAAAATCATCACTTAAAAAGTAGTAGTTCTGATGCTTTACATTGCACCATATTCGGGACTCGGACCAGCGGACGAATCTGGGCGTCTCTCAGTAGTTATAGGGGAGCAAGGTATTACCTATAAGTATCAGAGTAAATTTCCTCTCGTGAGGACTGAAAAAATGGTCCCCAGAACATTTAGTCCCCACGATGTAATATACATAAAACCCACACACAAATGCCCATAAGCTGTTTGAGTCGCTCTGTGGCTTCACGTGCCAAGAGCTCAGTGATACTTCAGTGTGCGCCCATTCCATCCAGCCGGATAAGGGCCCATTTTAAGGTGATAACATCTTCATATAAAGTGACAGACCGTGTTGCTTTGGCCCTCTCATCTGACAGAGATAAGACACCTATACGGCCTTCACTCTTTTAAACACAAGTTTGTTTCCTTGATCGATCTAAAATTATTAACAAAAGCAACATTAACTGTATGCAGAAAGTCATTCCTTGTGTAGAGCAACAGGAAACAGAAGCTCTGTATAAATTAGCACAGGGGCAAAAAAACAACAAATAATAGTTGTTTGTTATCAGAACGTGTCATCTGGCATGCCAGTATTCCTAATAAAATGGCAAGGCTTCGGGGCTCTAAGGCAGCCTACCCAAGGTTACTGTAAACAGGCAGCTTGTTGGCCTTTCCTGTATTTACAGCGACAATATTCAGGAAGGCAAATGAACGAGCGACGGGAGATGGACGGCCAACCTCGTAGCCGAGGGGGCGGACCTTCCGTGCGGAGGTTGATCATTTGCTGATGGCGACACAGGCAGACCACTTCCCTTCCTCTCCTCACTCTCAGCAGGTGAAAGCGATGTAAAGTGACCTTCACCGTGTCGGATATCGCAGGGGGCTGATAGCCCCCTCTATTTGGGCTGACCTCGGGGAAGTCTCGTGCCCACGGTAAACGCACCTGGCAGCAATGAGCCCGTGGGTGATGCTCACTAACAGCTGCCGGGGGGCTCTCAGTTGGCCGGGCAGATGTGCCTGCCTACGATCGGCCTTCAGACAGCTGAGGGAGAACAATCTCTGATGGCAGCTGGCCCTGCAAGGACGGTGAACACGTGCCGAGGACAAGAAAGCAAATGTTCACTTATTACGACTCTCTGGCTGACATTAAATGATATTCACACTGCATGCAATATCCCAAATGAACGCAACCGATACAATTCTGGAAAAAGATCTTTAGCATCTTGCAATATTACAGAATTATAATATTAACAGTAACATACTAAGTTAATAAGCAGTAAGCATCTGATAATGCTTAACACAATTAATTACCCTGGTTCAAAATGCAAATACATTCAAGAATTTGTCAGAGTTCTATACATGACAGTATTCTTAGCTTTCTTCATTGCTGAATGTTTCCTTCCATCCCAACTGTCAAAGCACTGATATACTAATGACCCAAAGATGTGGGCTATTTTTGTGGGCCAGCATCAGTGAAGACGGTACCTAATTAAATAGGAGCATAAGACATTTCAAGCACCATTAAATAAATTACTCGCAAACCCACAGTGACTGGTACACTTATGGGGGGGGGGAATGCAGCCACCATCACTGTTCCTTGGGATGGACCAAAACAAACATTCTCACAAGGCATTTAATACTAAATCTATTAAATAGTGGGCCAGTTAATCTTGTGCCAATGAACTCAAAATTTCACTTACTCTGGAGGATCTCCAAGGCAACATCTCCTCCTGGATGGAACAACTTACTAAAATTAGTCAGTCCATCCACGCTATAATAGAAAATTCATCCAAGAGATTCACTCTAAATAACAACAAAAGTTTCATCCAAGATTCAATGTTTCTGGTTTTTGTCCAGAAAAAAACAAAATACTATTAGAAACTAAGCCCTTTCCATAACCATTTACCCTCCCCCAGGAAGCACATGGCATAAAGCAGGGGACATCCTGAATGGGATCTTAGCCCATCACAGCAGATTAGGTTACACCCATTGATCTTCCGGCTAGTTAGTCTGGTCAGGAGTTTATCCCAAGCAGCGCAGGACGCAAGGCTGGGATGCCAATGCATCGCAGCTGATTAAGCCATATGCTTGTTTATTTGTTCAATGTACCTTTTTTCAGCTGCTTATTTTTTAATAAAACGGCACAAATACTAAGTAGTAACACAGTTATTACTGAAGTACAAATCATGAACAAATATAGTAGTTCACAAAGGTTTACAGAATATGGTAAACACAGTAACTGCTTACGATGAAATATGCATTACGATTCGGTAATGATGAACAAATATGAGATCAGTATTATTCATTATTTGTTCCTTCACTAGTTCTTTCAGTAGTTCACAAAGGTTTACAAAACTGATATAGTAACAAATGCATTTACTGCATTACAAATATAGAAACTGCTTGACATATAAGATATGTCACAATTTATTAGTGATGAATGAACATGAGTTCAGTATGTAATTATGATTTAGTTTGTGGTTAATTAATACATAAGTAATAGTATAATACAATATTATTTGTACCACCTCAAGTAAAGTGTTACCAAAACAAATTACACACACGTTTTCTGTCTATTTGTAGTTAATGTTAAAAATAACATGTTTTCCCCAATATGCCCTGAAGGGACAGTTCTGTAAAGTGAAAGTTCTTTGTCTTCTGAAAGCACAAAAGCAGAGTTTTACAAAACACACCTACGATTTTTTTGCCAGTAATACAGTCATTCGCACTGAGGATCCTGCAGACGTAATGGTGATTTTTCACAGCTATGATTCAGGAACTTTAGATGTTTTACCTACTGCAGTCTTAAGACAACTGCATAAGCACTGTAAGAAATGGTCACTCTTCCATCCACCTATTTTCCGTAACTGCCTGTCCTATTCAGGGTCGCGCAGGTCCGGAGCCTATCCTGGAGACTACAGGCGCAAGGCGGGGGACAACCCAAAATGTGACGCTAACCCTTTGCAGGGCACACTCACACGCAATTTTCTCGCGCACACACGCCTATGGGCAATGTGGCAACTCCAATTAGCCTCAGCGTGCTTTTGGACTGCGGGGGGAAACTGGAGTACCCGGAGGAAACGACGACACAGGGAGACCATGCAAACTCTACTGTCTGGCAGGGAGCTGGGAAAACATGAATCGACTGTGGGTCCCCAAGGACCAGGTTGGGAAACACCATCTTAGAGTATTACTCCAACGCTGCTGATGGTGAGTTTCAGCAGCATCTATGGGGGCGTTGACAGTATGAAGATTGACAAGGGATTTGCCATCAGCCCTGTCTGGGCCCCCTTCCATCTCCAGTAACAGACCCACTCAATTAATGGCAAACAGTGTGACTGACAGCCTGTGTTACACCCAGGATGCTGTGGCAGCAGGAACAGCTTCAGCGCCACATGGCATCAATGTGTCTAAACCAGCTGATTAAGGGTATTAGAGATATAGCGGGGGGATGGGAAAAGCCTCACTTTTGAGGCTTTTGCAGTTTTTTTGTTTTTTTTTTTTTAGAAAGAAAACACACCCATGGAGCAGTGGGTCCCTACATGACATTGCTGCACTGACAGCAAAAGGAGAACAACTAGTTAACCTAGAGGCTGGTTCATACTTCTCCGCACAAGCACAACGCTCGCATATGCACTCTGCGGAAACACAGAAATAATAATAATAATAATGTTAAATTATTATTCTGATACTCCCTGCACACGTACTAAAGCAGTGAGGTTTGTTCCCGTTTCTCTAGTTTGGTATTTAAAGTGGACACTAGCGAATCGATCATGCTCAGTGTGTCCAGAGCTGCGCATACACCGCTCCGTAGACATAGATTTGGAGTGCGGCAGGTGTTCGTCTGCAGAGGCGAACCTCAGCACGTTTTTAGACCATCTTCTTCAACCCAGAGGGAACCCCACAATGACACAGGGAGAACATGCAAATTCCACACACATGGAGCCATGGCAGAGACGCTAACCCTAGTCCAAGCGATGCAAGGTAACAGTGCTAACCACTGTGCCACCATACCACCCCAAAAGATGCATACATGAATATTATTTTAAATTAACCTAAAAATATTAATATCAAGTGATGACTTTGTTGACCAGCAGCTGACATATGACTTCACCAAAACTGTTCCAGTTTCAGGAGGATTTTGCTATGGCAATTTTGAGAGAGGTAGTTTAAAAAAATATCTATTTAAATGAACACACTACGATAAGGAATACCATGCTTCTTCTTGCCTATTTAAACAAAACCAAGATCCAGAAGAAAAGATGATTAACAGCAAATGTGCCCTGAGATGATTGTCTGTTTACAGTACAACACTATTGCCCTGTTAACTCTGAGCTCTCAGTCATTCAGTTAATTATTGTTTAAAAACAGCTGATATATGACCACACAGGAGAAATCTTCAGGCAGAGATTCCTCTGGTCACAGCAAGTGTGCCAGAAAACACCACCACGTGGCTTTAAAATTATTATAATGTTCTCGTAAAATCAAGAGTCACTGCACCGAGACCTTTCTAAATACATTTCATTACTAAAACTCAGAGTCCCATTTATAGTTGTGAACACACATGGACCACACTTGGTCACATCAGGATGTTGGCTCATCCTGTCAGCCAGACCATGACTAAAACATTCTTCGTTGTTGTTTCCAACAGATGACAGCCAATCACTTTTGATGAAGACCTCAGTAAACACATTCCCAGCACCAATTCGCTCCTCTGTTTATATCCCTACCACAGTTCTTTTCATAGGAGGACAAACACTGCACATGCTACTCGGCTTTATGCAGCCTCAGTTGCAGTCAAAGGCTGAGAAGCAAATGGCCAGAGGCCACACCCGGGGACAGCCGAACGGTCTTTGATCCCCAGAAACTGCTGCTCATGCTCCACCCTTTGTGATATCAGACGGTTAACCAGCAGTGCGCTGACTTTCAGTAGCACTCCTTTCATCTCCTAAATGAAGAAACCGCTATCAGTCACGGCCTACTACACAGGTGGAAGACTGTCTCATCTAACCACGATCATAAGCAGCAATCCAGAACTCTTTCAGATGTTCTGCTTTCGGATGGGCCTTATTAGATTTGTATTTTTTTGTGGCTCAGAGATGAATAAAAAGGATCTCAATAAGATACAGCAGACAAACCCTAGGGGAGCTGCTCAGGCACAGCATATATGGCTTGGAGAATCACAGGCGATATTATAAAAGATGAAGGAATGTTAACAGAAAAGAAAGACACCTCAAAACAGTAGCCACATGGCCAACTAGCCATCACAGAGCCAGCACTTGAAAGAAGTCTTTATTGTGCTCTTGAGGCAAAAGGGATCAAGCTTTGCATATTTAAAGATTTTAATGACTTCCATAGCCATTCCAACAGAAACAAGGGCATGATTAAGAACATCACTGTAGGCTGGGGAGGATTCGTTTCTGCCAGCGTGTCTCCGTTACAAGCCAATTTGGAGGCCCACCCAGAGGCACCCCGAGCCTCATGGCGGCAGCTCATTTATCGCCATAAGCCCATGTGCTTTTTGCGCAAAGATACCGGTTTGTGTAAGTAGTCATGAGCTTGAGAAAGCCTGTGAAATTCCACTGTCTAAGGAACTGTGGGTCTGGATGCTACAAATTGGGATAAGCAGCATGAGCTTAGGCCTCACTGAGCCCCCGACAAACGGATCTCTGGTGCCTAGCCATCTCTGTGAGCTATCAGACTGACTGTACCTCTCTGCTTCATGTGCCAGTGTCCCCTACAGCAAATGTATGTATTTAAAACATATTACGTGAAACCACCCTGTGCCACCTCAAAATGCCTCCCAAATGTGGCACTAAGGAAAATGAAGGCGAGAGAAAAACCCTTGTTTTACCACCCACAAAGGGCAAAACATGACAACCCAGCATTTAATCTTCTGCATTATTATGTCAATTACACGGCAATTAAAAACTTCACTCATCACGATTACCTGGGCATCTATAAGCCCGGAACAGAGTTGGCCAAACAGCAGAAAGCCTTCAGCAAACTTGTTTAAATACCACAATTTATGCAAGAATGACTACCAGGCCTTTAGAAAAGTCCTGGATTAACTCGTCCTCTTTTTACTGTAGAAAGGAGAAAAAACTGCAGTGGAGCTGACAGACTAAACAGAGCTGAATGATAACAAGCAATGGGCTTGTTGTTTAACCTACGCTTCGATGTTGATTGCTAAAACACAATCTACTTAGTTTGGGGGGGGGAGGGGTGCATTATTGCCATTTACCCACCCCTGCAAAGACTCAAACTGAGGGTTATGACAGATGCCAGGCCTCTAAAAGTTAGTTCTTTTCATACCACTCCTCCCACCAACACCAAACTGGCTAATTTAGTGGTTCATGTTCTTCTCAGTTAGCACGTGCTCTCATCCAGAGCAGCACTCGATGCCAAACGGATTAGCTACAAAATCAAAATGCCACTTCAAAGCCCCGGAATTCAAAAGGTAAACTTGGACAGAATTCCAAGCAGAATTATTAAAAGGAGTCACAATTAACATGCAATGAATTTAAAACAGAATGGAATAATGGGTGCTAGGAGAACACACTGTGGGTTATTAGGGAGATGAAAGCAGCAAGTAATTTAAAAGCATTAAATGAGACCTAGAGTAGAACTGGCAGATTGAAGTAGCAGGTATTCCACCCATCCATCCATTTTCCAAACCGCGGGGGGTCCGGAGCCCATCCCGAAAGCAAAGGGCACGAGGCAGGGAACAACCCTGGATGGGGGGCCAGCCCATCGCAGGGCACACTCACACACCATTCACTCTCACATGCACACCTATGGGCAATTTAGCAACTCCAATTAGCCTCAGCTTGTTTTTGGACTGTGGGGGGAAACCAGAGTACCCGGAGGAAACCCCACGACGACATGGGGAGAACATGCAAAGCACACGTAACCCAGGCTGAGACTCGAACCCAGGTCCCAGAGGTGTGAGGCGACAGTGCTAACCACTGCACCACCATGCCGCCCTGTAGCAGGTATTGTTTGAGAAAGAGAAAAAAAAAAAAAAAAAACACACACTCAGGTTCATTATGTTTCTATAGCTGTGGGGGAAAAAGGTTCAGGGTTTTTTTCCCCCAGAAACTATACTGTCAATTTTACTCTCATAATGTGTTTCTGTTTACAAACTATCATACTCAGCCTGGCAGGTCTGGCTTGCGTTTACAGTGCAAGTTTATTATTATTATTGTTATTATTTTAACAGTTTTACACTGCCTTGTTTGCTTTACCTCCAGCTGTCTCCACACAGTCATCATACAAATTAAGACATTCTTACCTTTCCTACTTGACTGGTTTGGGTGACCATGTTGTCACATAGTTCCATAGAGGCTGACCCGTCTCTATCTTTCACCCTCAGGTCCTGAGAGCTTCAACTCCAGGAATTTGACTCTGCAAGCCCAGAAGAAAATCCTGAGCAAGATGGCTACTATGGTGGTGGCCAACTTATTGACTGATGACACCAGCAGCGAGATCCTGGACGAGCTGTACAAGGTAACCCGCGAGTACACCCAGAGTAAGAAGGAGGCGCACAAGATCATCAAGGATGTCATCAAGATTGCTCTGAAGGTCGGCATCCTCTACCGCAACCACCAGTTCAGCCCAGATGAGATGGAGACAGCAGAACGCTTCAAGAAGAAGATGAATCAGGCGGCCATGACGACGGTCAGCTTCTATGAGGTGGAATACACCTTTGACCGAAACATTCTCTCAGAGTTGCTGCTGGAGTGCCGGGACCTTCTTCATGAGCTGGTGGAGACCCACCTGACAGCTCGCTCCCATAGCCGCATTGACCACGTCTTCAACCACTTTGCAGACGTGGAGTTCCTGGCTGTGCTTTATGGCTCTTCCGAGGAGTACGGACTTTACTTGAAGAACATCTGCCAGGGGATTAACAAACTTCTCGAGGAGGGTGTGCTTTAACTTAGAAGGATGCTTCTCTCGTACATTTGCCTCTATTTTCTGTCGCGTTGCCTTGTTGCGTGTTATACATTTTGACCGGATGGAGAGGTCGTCATGGATTTCTTATATATGCATATATTTTCCCTGGTTTCTCTGGTGTAAGTCTTCTTATTGTTGTATATTTCAGAGTTAGAAAAGCCTTACTAATTATGATTATGAATATTTTATAGACATTGCGCCGGTCATGCCCTGCTCCATTTTTAACAGTACATTAGCAAAACATGCAGCACTGTTCCACATTTATTGCTGTGGTTCCAGTCACACCTACGCCCACGTAAAAATACCTACCCACTGCAGCTTTTTTTAATCCAACCACTTAACTTGGGATGGAATGTGATGTGTCACCTTTCCTACATGGATCACAAGCGACCGTTGACAGCCTCCGCTGCACTTTCTGCAAATCTTTTATTTATATATTTATTATCTTTTTTAAACAGGGCAGCTCTCCGGGGTCAGTGATTCGAATAGCACCCCTATTCTGCGCTTCGACATCGCATGCCCTCCCTGTGTCATGCACATCTCTTCCCATTGTCCAAAGATGTCCAGTTGGGCTAATCGGTGTCTCTAAATTGCCTGTAGTGTGGATGTGTATGTGTGGTCCGGGGTGTAACCCCAGCATGCCTGGGATAGCCTCCAGGTCCTTCCGCGACCATGACAAAGAAACAGTGAGATGATCTTTTTAAGCATAACACACTACATCTCCTTGCCGACTGCCCGGTGACTCCAAATTAGCTAAACAGTCCGGATTCTCCAGAAGCCATGTGAATGTGTGGATACGGTTATTTCATACTCCCTACTTGGTAAAGAGTATAATATAAGAAAAGGTCTTTTATTAAAGGTTACTTATGAAATGAATCTGGAGTATTGCCATCATTTTTTGATTTCCTAACAGAAGCATCAAACAATTTGATGAAAGTGATGTAGTTCTGTCGAACGCATTATCAAGTCTCATTGTAATATCTGTGACAGAGACTTTGAGTTGTGTTAAGAGGAGGTGCAGTATTCTCAGTGTGGGCAAAAACAGCCAGAATCACCTCATCTGAATGCCACTCTGAGGCCTCACCAGCCTGAGGGCTTCTGCTCAAGCATGCTTCTCTTTTTGGGCTATGGGGAGTGGGGACTTATTCTAGCCAAAGTTCTGATTCTTAGCATCCTAGTTCCCCCCCCCCGAAAGACGACAAAGAATCAGCCATTGCTTGTTGGGTGTAGTGAATACCCAGCCAACGACAAAGAAAACGCACCACGCGTGAAAAATAGGCAGAGTTACGGTAAAGAAACAGTAACGAAACTCAGCAGGGTGAGTACAACACAGAACGAGGTGTCATAACACACTAGGAGAACAATCTGCAGCGGACACGAGGGTAAAAGCCTAACCCTAACAAGGAGGACATCTAGCTGAAAGTCTTCTTCCCCTCTAGGACTGCGTAATACATTCTGAGAATAACGACCACAACGGCAAAGACGTTGCAGATGTCTGAAAAGTCTATTACAAGGAGTTGTGGGCTCACGCTCTCCATGCAAATTGCTGAAGGACGCTTTTCAGTGAGAATTTTCAATGGAGCGCTGCACCGACTCACCCCCATCACAGTACGCCTCCCGGACCCGCCACTCCGGGTTTTTAAGGGGAGCTCAAAAGAGTAAAACATACCCAGGGGGAAAACACCTCCAAATACCAGATAAACCTCTGCGCATGTACACACCCAGATTTTTCCCATGGTGCTGTAACAGCAGGCTAACTGCACTGTTTTGTGTGTATAGTTGGTTAGCAAGCTCTCAATGATCTCCACACCCTGCACTGGCTAATGGTTATTACCAGGAACGAGTCTAGGATTTGAAAATTAGGGAAGGTCAGCCCCCTGAAAAAATACAACATTGTGATTATATTTTTGCAGTGGGTTCGTTTAGATAAATATTAATGGAAATTGTTTTTTTACTAATTGACAATGACAATTAGTCAGATCAGATCAGCCAAATTCCATTTTACCAGCAACGAAAAGACTCACGGCTAACTACAGCGCGCCAGTCGCGCTTTTAAACTCGGTGAAAAAGGCGGGAAAGCAGTCTGAGGTAAAATCCAGCGGTAAAATTCACAACGGAAATTGAGTGGCTGTTGGGTTTTAAAATTTCACGTAAATGTTCTTAAAAGGTATATATTTATTACATTGTTTGTGGGTTTAAGATAGAACAGCTTACATTATAGCCTATTCAAAAGAACTGTTTAGAGAAATATGAAACCTTCCATTAAATTAGCTGCTGAAATTAGTAAATACATCCTCTCAGTCTTGTAGAGATATAATGATTGCTATTATAATTATAATGATTTGGGTTATTTCGGTAACATTTGGATTATGTTTCAAAGTCATTTTTCAAAGGATATTTTTAGACATCCCGAGGTAGCTAATATAACAAACTCCTATTATTGGTCTGTTTATCCATACGTATTCAGTATAACGTTAGCTACTTAAAATATAGTTTTCTTGTTCATGTTACCAAGTTTTGTAAAACTTCATAGATGCCCCACTTCGGCTAAAAAGTTCTCTATACTTTCGTTCTTTTACGCTTATCTTCAAAAGTCCCGGCCGCTGCAACCTGTGCGGAACCCTAAAGCTACGCGGTCCGGTAACCAACTGCAATACCGGGTTAGTGCATCCCGCCCCACGGGTCCTATACGTACGTAGCCGGCAACGTGAATTCGGAGAAGCGATGTTACGTTTGGATTGATTCTAATACATGCTGTTTACAATACTGTTATACAAAATACAAAAGCTATTCAGGATTTAAGCCAATCAATACACCTACACAACGAGCTCCTGATTATTACTATTAGTTTGTTGCCATTTTATATAATCAATAACAAATTTATAAATGATCAACTCATTAAGACGTAAGTTACAATGCACCCCTTTTTTGGAATGCCAAATGCTGAATCAACTGATCTCCTGTCTTTCCTCCACATTTTAAACGACTCGGGTACAAAATGGCACCGATTCCACCCTGGGTGACACTAGAGATGACGATTTCTAAGTAGACATAGTAAAGAACTTAACCAGAAAAACAAACTGGTGAGGCCTTGAGAGCCAACAGACATTGGGTGTGGCACTAGAATGTCCTTTCCGTATTTCCAAGGAAGATCCCAGGATTTCACACAGTATAAGCGAGGCAGGTTCAATGCCACATACAGTATAAGGGTTCAAACCCTCGTTCGCGTTTGAACAGTTGTAGAAAACACTGGCGCCCCCTTGTGGATTAAACAACCAATTAAAATGCCCAAATCCACACACATAGTATTTATAATTTGTCAACTTGTAGCTAAGTACAAGGCAGACTAAAAACAGTGTGTGTGTGTGTGTGTGTGTGTGTGTGTGTGTGTGTGTGTGTGTGTGTGGGGGGGTGGGGGGGGTTAATAAAAAAAGGTACAAAACGCTCAAGATAACTGTGTG